>KZ652274.1:127129-164477 GCA_001010745.2 Gerris buenoi
TAAACATTTTTTAAATAAAATATATATATATATTTTTTATTAGAACCTCTATCTTTTTACTACCTTCATCTATATTTTCCAATTTTCTTGTCATTTGCAAAATAGTTGTCGTGTGCAGGAGTTTTTGGTCAGGAGGCAATTTGCTTTCCCACATTATTTGGTGTAAAATTTCAGTACATATTTCTATAACCAAATCTTGGTTATAAAATATATTTAGTGTTTATGAATATTAATTATGAATATTATTGAATAATGATTTAATTAGTTATTATTAATGTATTAATTTTAGTTTATGAATATGATTATTAATTAATGATTCAATTTAAATATGTTTAGTAATTAAAGTTGGCCTTACTTAGCATTTTACTAGTTACCTAATCCACCTTCTCTTTTTTTTGTTTTCAGTCTGCAGTGAAAGCTAAGCTCATCGAACTTGGCATTGAAGTTGGTAAGTTGAGATTTATTTTAAGTAATAACTTAATTTTGATAATACAGTCAGACCTCCATAAAAAAAAAAAAAAAACAAGTGTAATTTTACTATGTTTTTATTAACTTGCTTTCTTGTTTGTTTGTCCGGTACAAATCTTGCAATCAATTTTTAACTAACTTCCCGAGTAGCTAGACATTTGAAACTTTTACAATAGCTCAGAACACGATGACAATGCATTATTTTAATAATTTCAGCAGAATTTAATTCGTTTTCAGCAAATTATGCTGTATGTAAAGTTAGTTCGGAAAAAATCCGCAAGTTATTTTATTTGTTTTGACATATCCATATTTACCTACTTTTTTTTTTAATTCCGGGGGGCTTTTACACCCGAAGATGCAGGCCTCTTAGGTGGGCCCATACATCAAACCCGGGTTAGGGACCGAAATCTTCACACACTAGTGTATGAAGATATGGTCGTCAACCATGACTTCTCTCCTAGTTGTACAACAACCCAGAGTGTCATTATCATGGTTTCCAGGCCGAAACCTGGTGGCGCCACTCTTACGAGGAGCTTCCCATTTGTTTAAACAATGTTGGGTGGACATTGAGCGGGGTGCCTGGTCTGGGAATCGAACCCAGAGCTGCGGCCACCTTCTGACCCGGCTCGATGCTGCTTAACTTGCCTTATGGCAAGGCAAGCGCTCTAGCCTCCGAGCCATCCAGGCGCCCCCAATATATATATTTACCTACACTCTTCATTTTGACGGGTTTTGTAAAAAGTTCTTTTTATCTTGTAATTATTTCTTATTGATGTACTTATATGTACATATTTATGGATAAGAATTATATGAATATCAACCACAAACTTATTTATTTTGATAAAAATTTGTGTAATTACATTCATGTATGCATATCAAGCAATAAATATCAATAATGTAAAATATAACTAACAGCAGTTCACAGATTCCAACGCAAAAGCAATTATAGTTTTAAAATGGTCTTATATCTCCTTGATTGAACTAGCCGGTTCACTGACAATTCTTCAGAGAAATTAAAATTCAAAGTCAAGAGCTTTTTTGAATTCTAAACTGAGACTGAGACTAGATATTTCTCTAAACACAGCGTGCAATGATGATTCCGATTCCACTTAAACTAATGGAGGTAGAATACGTAAAAATATTAGAGGGCTAGAGCTAGAAACACCTAAACATGGTTCTAAGAAAATATAGAAAGCAAAAAAACACCGCCAGTATTAATTCACTGTTTCTGTTTAACTCTGTGAATTACTCCTATCTCCTAGAAACCAACTTTTTTCTCTAATCGCTCCCATATTTTATGAATTATAAAGACATGTTTTACTATTCGGTGATAGTGAAATTTAAAATTATTATTATTATTTTTTTTTTTTATATATATATTTTTTATTTATTATATCCATACCTTAATGCATGTACATATTATAGTTTAATAATTTGAAGTGTGCATAGTGTTAGTGTATCTAATGTGATGTGTTGGACAATGCATATACCTACCTACAAGTGTAAATTAATAAAATTTGGCATTAAAAATTTATACGGCTTTTTTTTATGCATCGTTTAACACAACTTTTTTTTTTTAACTAGGCAGTTTTGTGTTGAAGTCTAATGATGAAATCTGATGATTTTGATAATTGCCTTTTTGTTTATCTTCTCTAAATATAAAGACATGGACATTAATACAAGTATTTTATTTTGTAGACAATGAGCTCCCAGATTACATCATGGTTCTTGTTGCTAACAAGAAAACCCAACCCCAGATGGAGAAAGATCTTCAGTTGTTCTTGGGTTCCAACACTGTTCTCTTTACAACCTGGCTTGTCAATGTTTTGAAGAAACTCGAAGAAGTCACTGTCTCAAAGAAAAGTAAGTTTCACTTGTATTGGATACTGTTATGCATGCTTTAGTACTGTAGTCTGCATTTTTAGTCTGTACTAAGATGGCGAAATAGTTAGATTTCACAGTTTCCGTTGAGTCTAAAAAAAGGTAGTTTATGTGTGGTATGTGCATATGAGAACTAGGTTTGTTTTCACCTCTAAGCTATTGCAATTATGATTCCTCTCCATGCATTGAACTTCCAACTTCTGAAATGATACTGTTGTATGTAGGAGCACTTATCTAACTATTTTTTATTTTTTTATTTATTTACTATGAGTTATTGCTATGGTATATATTCAGGTGTAAATAATTAAAACTAATTATTCCATTGTTCTTAGAAACGTTTCAGCCCTTCCTAAAGCCATCCTCAGTCTTTTATTTCTAAATTCAAGAAATCTGATAATTAACAATGATCCTTATCAAAAGGTATCTAACGCATTATGTAAAACTAAAAAAATGTAAAACTAAATATAATTTAAGATATTATTTCTCAAATTACTTACAATTAGTGTAGCGTTGAGTTGTATTAAATGATTTACAAAAATACAATTTCCAAATTTTTCTCCATAAGAGAGCGTCAAATTAACGTCACAATTTAAAATAAATTTTCTACATTTTGAAGATATCAACTTACATTAATATAATGAATAACGGGTAAATATAACAACAACAAGAATAAATAATAATAATAAAAAAAAAAAACTCGGGTACGTGGTACCTCGGAACTTTTCCTCACTTCAGAGGCCACTAAAGTGGCCAGCATTGGACGTGGTCAGTACTTGGATGGGTGACTGTTCTAAACTAACTGATTTATTATCATTCTTTAAAAAAAAAAACTTATTTTTAATACCTATATTTTATTTAATTATTTGAAGTTTGGCGGTATTTTGACAGAGAAAATGCATGCTATCAATATCACTGAAAAAAAATTAGTTTTTTTATTTTTATTATTTCTAATACAGATAATAGACTTTTATTGACAGTTAATTGACTTTTTATTATAATAATAATATTTATTTATTCTTTTAACCACACACACTTTATCAGCATCCTATTTAATAATCCGTATGATTTGATCATCCAAACCACCCCTGGTCGTAATTAGTTTGAATTAAAGAAGGTTCTATTGTAATTAAAATCCTGATAATTTGCTTATTTTCTTGACATCAAACAACAAGTTAAACTTTTTTCTAGAATCATTGTAGAATTCTTATGAAGCAAATTCAGAATTCAAATTACCTAAAACCTATGATTACAAAAAATTATATTCTCATGTTTTATAAGAGGTACTGACAAAAAATTATGAAGACAAATGAACTGAAAAGTATTAAAACCAACACCAACTATCCCCTTAATTATTAAAATAAATAGCTTATTCAAAAATGATCTGAACCAAGTACATTCACTTATTTGGAAAATATCTAGTTTCTAAAATAATAGCGCCCAAATGTAGGAGAATGAAAAAATATGTCCAAGGGAAACAATTCTGTAAAACAGGGACTACCACTATAAGCATATGGGTATACGAGATTTTTTCTCAGGTTGACTGATTTTACCCAACCTATTCTTCATTTCAAATACTATGTTACCTTCTAAATATTCCTTAAAACATAAAAGTTTCCATTTAAGATCTCTCTTGATATAACTTTCATGACATTGATGGTAAGTAGGCTTGAACATTTCTAGTTCATAGTTGATGTCAATATTCAGTCTTATTGATATATTATTATGGCATCAACACTAGATGTAGTGAAGTGAAGAATGGGCGACTGAATATCAAGCTATTTTCTATATTAGTCCCTTATCAACACTTCTGTAATAATTCTGACCAAACAAGACATCTTGAGACAGAGAGGGCAACTTGTATTCTTGTAATTTTATTTCTTTTCTGCAAATAACAATGATAAAATTGAACTGAGTTGCTGATATTGAAAATAAATACAGTAGAATCCCGATATATCGTATCTTCAAGGGGTCGAAGAAAAAATACGATATATCGAGTAGTTTACTAAATCGGGATTATGAAATATTGATGGTAAAAAAAGAAAAATTAATGTAATAATTAAAACTTGTATTTATTTTGCACATAAAAATACACTGTGTATGATCATAAAAAAATTAAATATGTACTTGGTTTAAAAAAAAAATTATAATTTTTGAATTAAACTTTTTTCTTTTTTTTTTTAATTAAACCATTTGTTCGGGTGTTATCAGCATTTTATCCGAGTAGAACAGAAGGAGGTAAAAAATCAAATCTTGGAAAAGGGTCCTCTCCTTCCATATACGTTTAACAGCGATTTTTCTCAGAATTATAAGAGTTATTCCTTCATCTAGAATCTAGGCTGTCCAGGAATTACATTTGGTTTAGACACAATCACACTCTCCCCCCTGAGTCTTTGTTCAATGCCGATCAAACGTCACACGAGAGTTCTAATTTTTTCCCCGAAGAATAGGTTTTTGTTCCCTCCAATAGGTTCCTTTGCAATTCGGAATTAAAAAAAAAAAAACCACTTAATTAATACTTCCTCTAATTGTAGTGAAGTGTGAACTGTTGTTATTTTTTTCTGAGTAGAGTAAAACAACAGATATAGCTAGTAAATAAGCAAAATCTTGGAAATTTCCCCCTCCATTCATACGTTTTATCGGGATTATTCCCCGAATTATACGAGTTATAAGACGTTTATGTTCACCTCGAAAGGGAAAAAAATACGTTATACTGAGGGGACCGAAATACATAGATTTTATACCAATTATCGGGATTTTTTCAAGGGACTGGCAATAATATACGATTTATCGGGATATATGATATAACGGGATATGAGATACCGGGATTCTACTGTAGTTGTTTTATTCATACGTATGCAGGAAGAGATAGAGTGTGTGTTTTCAGGAAGAGAATTAATTTAAGCTTAAAGGCCAATTTTATGTTTATTACAGATTACAAAAAAATTGATGTTACCAATCAAGAAGGAGGTATAATTGTGACCAAGAAAGAAGATGATATTGAAAGGAGGCAGGCCTTAAAGAAAGGTATGTTATTTATTGATTACAAAAAATAATATTAATTATATTCTGTATTGACTTATATTTTAAATTTAAACATTACTTTTTAATATCATGTTTTAGTGAAAGTTAAAATCGAACCTGGAACAAATGATTCTGAGCCAAATGAAGAATGTTTGATAATTAATTCAACTAAAGGTATAATTTATATTTATTCTTAGGGTATTTTATATTGCCAATTAATATTTAAAATAAGTCGTTATTAATTTGTCATGGGTTTTCTTGTTTGGTTTGCTTATTTTCAAAGACATACCGTAAAATCTCGCGTATAATACGCACTTTTTTTACCTCTTTTTCCTTCCAGAATCGGGGTGCGTATTATACACGAGTGAAAAAAAAAAAATTCTTTGTTTACAACTTAAATTTTACCTCAATAACAGCTGTACAATAGTATATATTATACATATTAAAAAAATAAACGTAAATATAATTTTTTTTTAACAAAAAATGATTTTATGTATCATCGTGTTTATTTTGGTTACCAACTTATTTTGATTCTCCTTTTTTTAGACAGAAAGACTTGTTATCATATAAATTATGTTATTTCATTTCGGTAATTGATGAAATTAATTGATAAAAGTTGATAGAAGATAATATTTATTCTTATCTCAAACACCGGCACCGCCGCGCCGTGAGATTACACCGGCGACTACACACCGTATGATTACACCTCACCGGCTTCATTACAAACGACTGAATTCAAAGGCGGCCCTTCTACGAATTGTTAATGTCTTTATATTTTTTATACCTTGTATTGATACAAATTTAGAATAATACCTATCCATAATTTTATTAATGGATAATTAGATATCTTAAAAATAGTATGTATCTAGTTTTCTGTGAGTGTGTTGCAAAGTTTTTTAAACTTTAACAATAAAAAATTATTATTGTCTCACGTTTACGGATAGTTGTGTAATTTTAGTTAAAAAGATTTTCTTTAATAAAAATATAAAGCTATAAATATTTGAAATTACATGTACAATGTGCAAAATATTTCATTTATTTTAACTTGGTGCGTATTATACACAAATTTTTAGTTTTTTTTTCTAAAATTTGACGAAAAAGTCGGGTGCGTATTATACGTGAATATTTAATTTTCCCCAAATTTTATCTCAAAATTGTGCCTCCGTATTATACACGGGTGCGTATTATACGTGAGATTTTACCGTACATTTTTCTGGTTCAATCTGTTTTATTGAAGTTAGCTTTTTATTTTAGATCCTGCCATTGAAGAGGTAGCAGGAAATGTCAGATCGTCTGTTGATAAAGACACCAATTCAAGTGATAATGATGACTCGGAAAGTCAACCTAGAAATGATGAAAATCCTAGTCAGGATCAGGGCTCCCCTGACCGAAGTGCAAATGTTGAAAACGATTCAAATGAAGAAGATGCTAGTCAAGATAAATCTCCTGTTCGTGATGACGACGGAAGTGCTGATGAAAAAGAAAGTGATAATGTAGCCGGGGACCAAAATGATGACTCTGAAGAAAATGACGACTTAAGAGAAGATAACACCGTTAAAAGAACTTCTTTGGTTTCGTTGGTTTCGGCCCGTCCGAAAATAATGTTCGGTATCAGGGAACAACTTGATGAGGTCATGGAAAAAACGATTAACGGAAATAGACGTCCTAGGGAAGACGACGGCAATACCAATGATGAAAGTGATGATATCAGAGATGATGGCAGAAGAAAATCTATAGATAACGATTTTTACAGTCGTAAAAGGTTAAATGACGATCGTGCTAAAAGAAATACTAGATCTCCTGACGATTACGACCAACGGAAAAGGTCTCCTGATAACCGTAGACGGACTTTTGACGATGATAGGAGATCTCCATATCAAAGACGTAGAACGAGTGAATTCAGTAGAAGATCTCCTGATACTCGTAGGAGATCACCCCTTCCCAGGAGAAGATCACCACCTGATCGTAGGAGATCACCCTTCGACAGGAGAAGGTCACCGGTAAGTCGTAGAAGATCTCCCTTTGACAGGAGACGATCCCCTGACAGTAGAAGGAGAACTCCTGAGGACCATAGGAGAACATATGATGATCGTGGAAGGAGAGATGATAAATCTCCTGATGACCGGGGGAAGAAGAAGGTGACAGATGCAAGAGAAATTCTGAAGAGAAAAAACAGTCGATATGACGATTCTCTTCCTGAGAGGTCATCGAATGAAGACTCGCACAAGAGTGAAAAGGTTAGTATATCACTGCTTCTCACCAATATTATTTATTTACAATAATTAATTATACCTTCTAAACATAATTCAAATTTGCTACCTTCGATTAGTATGCTCTTTTGCCATTTGAGTCAAAATTGATATTTTTTTTTTTTTTGCTTTTTGCTAACTAAAGCTATTGTGTGCTATACAAATATTTAAAAAAAGCTAAATGTATGCCCTTACCATTTTTTAACCTTCAATAACCTAGCTGTTTCCATATGGAAACAGCCCAAATTGGGGAAAAGGATTTTTTTTTTTTTTTCATTTTTTTTTACGTATTAGGAGACCCCTTAACAGACAAAATCCCCAGAAAATCTAAAAAAAAATACGTGTGGTAGTAGTACCCAGTTGGAACGAAGTTCCTAACATTTTTCATTAAATATAAATTATAAAATCACATAAAATGCTAAAGACGTATAAACAGTTAACTACGATTTATTTTCAATATTTATAAAACCAAGTGACATGTAATTTGACATATAACAAAGATCAACAAAACAAGTAACAGGGTTCTATAATAACATTTTTTCCCGTCTTTTTGAAGCTTACGTTGCGTGTGAACACTTGGACTGATAACGTTTTCCAACGTACTCAGCCTGGGCAATGGTAAAATAAACATGTGTACCAAATTTCAACTAACTCGGTGATCTTTTACTCAAGTTATCGTCATCGGTAGATATTTCGCATGACGGTGATTTCATGACGGTTATTTTGTGACGGTGATTTTTTTTTTTTTTTTGGATTCACTCCCAGGCTTCGAACGTGCCTGAGGAACGTGGCTTCGAAGTGCCATAAGGAACTTCGTTCCAAAAACTCCAAAAAAATTATTTGGGTAGTTAAGGGTTAAGCTAGAAACAATTATTTTTATGCAGTTTTCTACATTTGTCTGTTTTAATAATAAATATAAATCATATTCAAGAACTGAGAATTGTGACAGCTAACCAATTGCTGTCACACAGTTTATTGGCTCTCGTAAATTCCTACCTAGCTATATAATGAATTGTAATTTAAATTTTAGACAACTTTGATTCAAATCTGTGTTAAATTCTGTATCCAAGATGTTAACTGCTAACTTATTAGTTAATAAGACTTACAATGTTCCTGTTGATGGCTGATAAACACGAATAATTTTGACACTTAGCAGGGGATGGGAAATTGCGAAATAAAACAAAAAATAAACTTTAAATAACTGAAGAACTGAAAATGATAAGAGATAGTGGAACCTATATATAGAGCCTTTCAGATATGCTCTACAGACTGTCCCAAACGAGAGTTAGTGTGTTGACTGCGCAGGAAAAACTAGCAATTGGGGTGGGGAACCAATGAAAGCTTAAGATTTGCCTTCTGGATAACCATATAAGAAGCTGAATGTATTGGCTTTATTTTTTACCTCAGAGGTTGGCCAATCTGGATGTCACTCGATTTCCCACGCCATGGATTTGTTAACTCTATTTGTAATGATGTGCATTGGAAAGTATTATTCAGATCTTTACTTCAGGTAGTTTACTGTCAGGAAGGCATGCATATTTTCTTCAGGTTCTAATCTTGTAATGAGATAGATGTCAATATGAATGTAGCATTCATGAGCTTTTATCTATTTTTTCAATACATATACAGAAGAAACCTCTGTTAACCGTAATAAAAAGGGGCGGGAGTGATTTCGGATAACCATAATTTCAGCTAACAATTAAAGCTATAGGTGTCTTAAGAGGCACTTCTTTAGATTGTTACTCCTTTAAAAAAAACAAAAAAAAAAAAACAAACAAAAACAGGGGAGTAACAATCTAAAGAAGGTGTACGGAATGTTCTTCTTTAGACTGTTACTCCCCTTTCAAAACAGAAGTGGGATATTCCTTTGTCCCATAGTACATTGGACTAAACATCCATTTTTCTTATTAGTTATTTAGTCAAAGTCATTTTAATTCTAAAATAACATAGGGGAGTAAACCGAAATAAAAAAGGGCGGGAGTGATTTCGGATAACCATAATTTCAGTTAATAAATAATGGGTTATTTCTAAAGCTATAGGTGTCTTAAGAGGCACTTCTTTAGATTGTTACTCCCTTTTTTAAAAAAAAAAAACAGAGGGGAGTAACAATCAAAGAAGGTGTACGGAATGTTCTTCTTTAGACTGTTACTGCCCTCCATACACCTCCTTTTGATTGTTATTCCCCTCTGTTTTTTTTATAATTGGGAGTAACAATCTAAAGAAGTTCCTAGAATTTTTATTTAAGAACATTCATTTTACGGATATATGTAAGTGCATACACATTTGTATACTACATACACATTTGTATACTGTATACACATTTCAACAACGATTTTTACAGTAGGCCTACTGTTTTTTGATAAAATCTTCTATCTTTCTCTCTATTTTTATAGTGTAACTCTGTAAAAAGTATTACAATTAAATTAAATAACATATACACTATCTTATCCTTTATTTTATTTATTTTTACCGGTTTGTGATTTTCCGGTTAGTCAGTATGTCAATTTAAAGGATTTTGGTTGAGAGAGGTTCTACTGTATCCTATATTAAAATTTTTTGTGTTTTTTGTAACAGAGGAGAAAAATTGTGTCATCTCTGGTTCACAAGCCTGAGGAGCCAAGAGAGAGGTCCGTGGAGCCTCAGATCCCTAGCTTAGTGAGAGTAACTCCTCGACCGGTGAGGAAGGAATCCATCCAACCAAACAAGAAACTGCTTCTTCTAGCTGTAGCAGATGCTGAGAAGTCAGTCGCTAGGCCTTACAACAAGCGGCAGGAGCGACATTCTCCCCCTCCTTCATCCTCACGCTCCACTTCTAGAAAGGTTGGTTCTTGTTTTACATACATTTTCAATTTTAAAACTTTTTTTTTTTGTTATAAAGTTCTAGGTCTTCCGGTGGTGACCACATCTCGAAGGGTGTGTGTCCCGACATTATTTTTTGTAATTTAAGAATGTATGATTCAATGAAAAAAACCCATGGTGTTTAACAATTTGAAAATAATAGACTGACATTGATTGTGATAATAGAGAATAATATAGAAAATAGCATAAGCTGTAGGGTTTCCAGGCGTCCAGGGTTTTCCCAGGATTGTTCCGGTTTTTGACCTAGAATCCCGGTGTCCTAAAGAAACTTTTCGGGATGCCAAAATGTCCCATTTTTCAACGTAAACATCAAAAATTGACAATTTTCTTGTCATATTTTGATAATTAATTTTTTTGCAACAATTAGCATTGAATATCTTAAAAATACAAACTATATTTTACTATTCTGTTTCCAGTGCATTTTCAATAATGAGAATAACAAATAACATTATTGGTATCATCATTATTTCTAATAACTGTATGGAATAAACACTCTTAGTATAGTAACATATATAATTTACTACAGTCAATCTGTCGCCAAAATGGGGGCCGTGAAATCTTGGCGGAGTAGTAAATATAATGGCCGAAAGACTGCAAAATGTTTGACTTTTTCAGTGTTAGCCTTTTTTTACCATAAACTAATTACTCTTTTTTTTAATAAAGAAGGATAACTTTTCAAACTCATATAGCCACTCATAAATTGAGGAAATTTAGTTTGATATTATTATAATATCTGTGATAAATTGACAATAATAGTATCTCAATTTATATTTATTAAAGCTTTAACAATTCCTGATTAGTTTGAAATTTCTTTGCTAATGATTAACAGATACATTTTTTTTATGAAAAAAGATCGGTTTAAAGATAAAAATAAATCTTATGCACTAATATAATATAGAACTTTTTTTTTTTCTTTTTTTTCTAGTGGTCTTGTTAAATATATGAATCAAAATTGTGAAAGGTCATCAGTGATATTTAGTATGTAAGGTAAAATGGTCTTTTGAACCATTCTTACTAAATATCTTTAATACAAGGTAGATACATCTTTCAACAAAGCTATTAAGCGGAATTATAATATTAGCCGAACTATCTATCTAGCTATATAAGCGGGAAATAACACAAATTTCAAACTAACAGATTAGCAAAAATTTAAAGAGATGATGGTTTAAATGTAGTTATATACTCAGTGAATTACTTATTTCTTATGGATATTTTGTTAGAACTTATAGCCTGCTTAGAAAAATCTAGATCTTACCTGGCTTTTAATTTTTTAGACCTTAAATAAATTGATAGAGGACTATAAGAATTGCTCGTAACAACTGATCTTATGTCTTTTTATTGATTTACCCACTAATGTGCATAGTTGTTATGTACTATATTTGATTAAATTTATTTTTAATTAGAAACATTTTCAAATTAGTAAACCCAAGCAACAAATGTCACAAATTTATTAATTTGCAAATCAAAGTTGGTATTTTGGTGCAGGAAACTTTTGTTTTGAACAGAATAAGTTATCATAAAACGGTAATAGATTAAGAGTTAAAACTTAAATGTTTGTTCTTAACATTCATGTGCACATTGAAATGATGTAATAAAAAGAGATTCCTTAACATAATTATACTATCAATAATATTTTAGGACTAGATATAATAAACGTGATGTAATTGTATAGTTCATACAAAATTGATTGTGTAAATACCCACTGTTTTATAATATAAGTTTAAGTGTTTTAGAGTTTTTTTTTTTTATTTCCTGGTTTTAAAAATAAACATTCTTATGAGAATAATAAAAAAAAGTCTACTAAAAAAAGAAATGTTAGAGAATTACATACATCCATCCCCTGTCATGTCTTTTCATCTACAATATAGGTTTATAGAACTCGGAATTGTGATATTTGACAGTGCATAACAATTAAACATTAGTATTTCTGCTTTTAAAGAGTAATATCCTTGATGGACTTAAGAATATAAAGTATTCATTGTTTTCTGTGTACCGCTTGGTAATAGTATAAACTGGTTTTTTGATTTAGCAAGGCTCGTTTACAACTCTGCACGCTTGCCGATGTGTGACATACACCACACCTGTGTCATAGGGGAAATTTTTTCAGTTTAAATATACAAATGTTAATAGCTTAAAATGATACATCTCATTTAAACTCATTACTTATAAATATTTATAAATCAGTTGTATCTTTTTGGTTTTCTTAAACAAATTTTAATTAGTTTTTGAAACTATATGAATGGTTTAACAAGCTAGATATTTAGTACTACTGTGAAGGTAGAACAGGCTCAGCCTCCACCCCCCCCCCTGAGAACAGCCTGTACTGTGTGGCAACACAGTAACAATGAAATTTACTAACAGCTTTGCAAAGTTTATAGAGAGGGATGTATGGAAATAAAAATGTGCGTAAATGGGTTTGTGAGCTTCGTGAGCGTTTCGTAAATGGGCTGGACAAATATTCATAGGAAGAGCGAAGTGGGAGACCAACAACAACCATCACAGATGAGATGGTGGCAAAAAGTCGATGAATTGGTGAGTCAAGATCAACGTGTAACTACTCGAGAACTTTGTTTATTGCTTCCTAACATTTCTGAAGGTTCCATATAGACCATTTTGAATGACAAATTGATGTTCCATAAGGTTTGTGCAAGATGGGTATGTTGACAAAAGGTGTGTCACTACTGTATGCCAATGTCTGTCCTCATGTGGCAAACTCCACAAAGAACCTTCTGATCATGTTTGTTTGGGACATAGTGACTCATCCACCTTACAGTCCAGACTTGGCTCCTAGTGATTACCATCTTTTCACCTATCTTAAAGATCACTTATAGAATAAGTTAGTTAAAAATAACTAGTTCCAGGAACTAGTTATTTTTGGAACGTATCAGTTTATGTTCCAAAGAAACAGTTTCTCTTATATCCACGTGTTCCTGAGTCTAGTCCAATTTCATTCCACAATAAGTTTCGTTTCTTTTATATTTTTTAAAACTAGAATATGATCTTTTCATAACGAGATCCTAAAACTAAAAAAAAATATTAAATTTCACCTGTTTATTTCGCATTATTTACCACTTCATTACTCTACTCTACTATACGAGACATACAAGTTTCGTTTCAGCTTCGCTGGAACTAGAACTTGAAACGAAAACTATTGTTTCCGAAACTAATCTATTANTTACTAACTATTTACTAAAGCGGAAAAGAAAACTAGAAAATACTTTTCCTGCTATAGGTAATGAGAGTGAGGAAATGTAAAAAACGTAACGAGTGGCGAAGAGCGAAAGGGACAAGAAGAAGTTAAGTATGGACCTAAAAAAGCGGCAAAGAGGAATCTATGTCTCTGAAAGAGAAAAAGATTACGCTTCGCTATAACTGGAGTGATTCCGAGACTCGAGCTCTCATCCCCACTCCATTACTCTACTCTACTATACAAGACATACAGGTTTCGTTCCAGCTTGGCTTGAACTGGAACTTGGAACAAAAACTATAGTTTCCGTTCCACGCGAAACAAATCTTTTACGTTCCCTCCGAGTTACAGTGTCGTTTCGTTTTCTCGTTCCCGTTTCTCTTTAATCAGTTGCGTTAAATGTTACGTATTGGCACTTATTGGCAAAACTCTGTTACGTATTGGAAAACTCGTTTCTCTTTAGTTGGTTGTTTAGTTTCGTTACTGTTTTCTCGTTTCCGTTTACTCTTTACATATTATTTTGTTCAACAAATTATTTAATTCAAAAATAATAGTTTTAAATAAAACTAGACAGTAAAATAAAATAAAATTAAAACTTCAGTCGTTCCAAAAATAACGCAGTTCCATGAAATTTTGGAATGATTGGAACCGTTCCAACACTGGAACTAGTTATTTTTATAGTTCCGTTCCGTTCTGCCCATCCCGAATTATTATTCCGGGGGGCATTTACACCCGAAGATGCAGGCCTCTTAGGTGGACCCATACATCAAACCCGGGTTAGGGACCGAAATCTTCACACACTCAAGAAGATACGATCGTTAACCTCGACTCCCCTCCTGGTTGTATTACAACCAAGAGTGTCATCATCATGGTTTCCCGGCTGAAACCTGATGGCACCACTCTTACGAGGAGCTTCCCATTTATTTAAACAATGCTGGGTGGACATTGAGCGGGGAGCCCGGTCCAGGAAACGAACCCAGAGCTGCGGCCACCTTCTGACCCGGCTCGATGCTGCTTAACTTGCCTTATCGCAAGGCAAGCTCTCTAGCCTCCAAGTCACCCAGGCCCCCAAGCTGGCTTAGTGACCTAAAATATCTTAGAATTCAATAATATCCTTCCTGACCACCAGTTTGAGTTTCAAGCAGAATATTATACTATCCAGCATTGCCACCGCATTGTAGACACCATCTCCTCCGCTCTTGAGAGGAAGCAGTTTGTCTACGTGGCTTTCCCCAACAAAGCTTTCATACCTCGAGAGGTTTTTTCATTAAAAATCATATTCCGAGACGATATTGGGAAATGAATTTTAGCTCCAAATTTGGTGGCACTACCCCCCCCCCCCCCCCCCCCNTAAAATGGGTATAGAATGATTGAATTAAGGCCCCCCAAAAAAAATGAAAATCGTGAATTTTTTTTTTCGAGAACGGTTCTGACGATTTTAATTAAAAAATTCTAAAATTTAGTCCAGTAAAATACGAATCTAACTTTATAAGCTGTTTTCCCGGGAAAAATCTAGTTCCGGAGAAAATGACTTAAAATGCGGACGGAGAAACCGGGTTCGATTCCCCCCCTGGAGAAGTTATTTTTATGGTAAATTTTGATATAATTTTCAATAATATTTAAACGTACTTACAAAGACTAATAAATGGAAAACATTGGCTAAGTAATATGAAAAAGTTTGTCTGAGTTGTCTCGGACCTATTCTTTTAAATATTTGTGGTACAAGACTAGTTACTTTTAATTGTTTTGCATTTCTGTGTATATAACAAGTGTATATAAGGATAGCAAGAATAGGCTACAAGTGACTGCCAATGTTTTTGTAATGATATATTTTCTTTAAGGGTAAATTTTACTGGTTCTGTTTATGGCCCATTATGTACTGTCTTTTTGTGACATCACAAAAATGATTTACCTCCTTTCCTCTTTCATCGGGAACTTAATAACCAGCTTTAATGTAAAAGAAGAAATTTCATGTGCATTCAACTATTACTATAATTGTTATTATATAAATCTGCCCGCATTTACCCCATCCCATTATGTATTACTAAAATAAGTTTCTAGTTAATTAATATTTGTTTTCAGTGTAAGTTTAACTTAATAGTTAAATTATTTGTCATAGCCTTAAGAAATGTTACAAAGTAGGGTCTAGAATTTGTAAGGGTTGTCGAGATAAGCATTTTTTTAAATCTCTAATTATTCAAATGATGGTGGTTTATTTATCTCCTATTTTAATTATGATTTAATTTAACTATTTTATATTTATTAACATTTAAATTGCATTTCTTTACTGTTAGGGGCCTTTCACACCAAAGATGCACTCTGCGTCCTGGTCGCAAGTGGCATGTGCGTCTTGCATCCTTATGAAACGAGCGTTCACACCGAAGTGGCACGTGCTACTTGCATCTTCTTATCTCTTTTGTTTGAACTCCTCAGTTTTTTCAGTGCATTTGGGTTTAAATGAAGAATTATCAATCATCCGACTCTTCAGACGATGTGTGAATTAAATACGAATTTTCGATGGTGGAGCGCGTATGTAGACCCGCCAAATAAGGACGCACGCTAATAAAACACCAGCCGGCTGGTTCTCGAGTCGCACGTGCCACTTGCATCTAGGATGCATCCTACGACTTGCTACTTCGGTGTGAAAGCTCTCGTTCAGTTATACAGTCCGGTGTTCAAGATGCATGCATCTTGCCACCAGGACGCATACATCCTGCGACTTGCTACTTCGGTGTGAAAGCTCTCGTTCAGTTATACAGTCCGGTGTTCAAGATGCATGCATCTTGTCACCAGGACGCATGCATCCTGCGACTTGCTACTTCGGTGTGAAAGGCCCCTTAGGATCGTGCATTTTGTTTTTCTATTGAACAATTCATGTTTATTTTTTTTTTTTTTATGTTGAATAATTTGATTACATCTATATTCTATCATCTACACCTTTTTCCTTTCCTTGTGCCATTGTTATTCCTTCTTTTTTATGATAAATAAATATAACCTACCCTGATTAATTGTAAGTTTTATCTCGGCACACCCCAAACAAACTGATCGGTTGTTTTCTTTGATATATCCAGGACGAGATTTCCATCAAGACTGAACAGCCAGACTCGCCCCAAAGTGAATCGAGTGAAGATCAGCAAAGGACCAAATACAATATTCACCGATCTGCCGTTTTAGCGATAGAGACTCTAAATAAGTATTTTGTTCAACAGGGTAACAGATCCGAATCAGAGTTAGATCTATTAAGCAATTGGAAAAACGAAATTTTAGGTGAAATGTACAAATCTCTTAAAATTAAAATTTGAATACAATATTTGGGACAGTGTTTTTGCATACGCTATATGGAATCAGGTTTTCGACTAAAGTTTATTGTTAGATTGTCTTGATGAAATATTACATTTTGTAAATATATGTATAATTTTTTTTTTATAATTAAAATTATTTGTCTGAGAGCATGCGACACTCTAGTGTGGGTTAACTTAAGTATTTGTTCAATTTTTTATGAGGGTCACAAAATATTTATTTGGGTAGACATTTTTTTGGAGGTCTGAAGTTCCCTGCTTAGAAACAGCATATTAATATAATGTAATGAAACTTTAATTAAGATTATGACTTTTTGAAAAAATCAATACTTCATTGGAAGCCACATTTGTGGAAAATTTATGAGCATGAATATCAAATTTAATTGAAATTGACTTAGAAAAAAATGCTCTACAATCTTTTTATTGAGACCGGCATGTGACAATCCTGACGAGGAATATCCTCTAATGTATGCCCCACTTATGAAGACCTGACTAATCTGAAGACTAATTATATCTCTTGTATTATTTAAATGAATTATATACTCTTAGAGAGAACCAGAATTAAATTTATTTAACCTTCATAAAGATTGAGTTTTTGATGTCAAAGAACCATAATTTATCCTTCTTGAACTGTTTAATCATTTAATATAATTTATATTAAATAACTACATATTGTTTTTATAATGTTCTTGCACTATGGTTTTAAAATGGGTATAGAATGATTGAATTAAGGTAAATCACTATTGGATGGTTCTAGTACTTTGTTTTTCCTTGTGATTTAACCTTGAATGTTGTTTACTGATATTAAGGTGAAAACACACGGGATAGAAAACTAGCTTATAGTGTTTACTATACTACTATAGCTATAGTAAACTAGCATTCATGCCCACTTTAGTCAGCTATACGTATAATTTACTATCCTATAGTCGAATTATATGCTATACACACAGAAATATTACTATACAGAGGGGCCACACGAGAAAGAATCAAAACTATACAACAACAAGTATAGTTTTGATTCCTTCACGTGTGTAGGAATCAAAATCCCTCTGTATTGTGATATTTCTGTATGTATAGCGTATAATTCGACTAGAGGACAGTAAATTATACATATAGCTGACTAAAACTTGAGCTCATATGGGCAAGAATGCTAGTTTACTGTACCTATAGTAAAAACTATACGCTGGTTTTCTATACCGTGTGTTTTCACCTTTAGGAACAACTTTGAACAATAATGAATAAGTGAAAAAAAAAAAATAATAATAATAATAAATTAAACACACATAAAGTTAATATCTTTACTTTTAAAAGAATTTTTATTTTAACACTTAATTTCAATGACTCAAGAGATAAAAGTTTTATAAATTTAATTAAATAATTGAATTAATTTAATTAAATAGTGATTTAAGTTATAAATTAGTTTTGCAAGTTAATTCAAATTAGGTTTTATTAATGTAATGCTTTTTTTTTGTATTATTTTAAATTTTATATTTGATTTTTATAACATGATTGTAAAAATGTACATTATTATACATTTAAATATATGTATATTTATATAATAATAATATATTTAATTCATACAGATAACAAAGAAAAATAAATTATGTCAGTAGAATAGATGCAACTGATCTAACCAAAATTATTAGATTAAGGTAATTGTAATTATTATTATGTTTTTTTTTATTTGAGACATATATTTTTGATTTTAGTAATAGATTTTATTTGAGAAAAGGGTACATTTTATTTAATGTATGTTGGTACAATAAATTTGTTACAGTACAACGTTAAGAAAAGTTATTTATTTTATTTTTATTTTCACTTAGGCATTCTGCTTAGGGTTTTTGAAGAGTTGTTTATTTCATGACTAATTTAAGTAATAATTTAAATTACACCCTACTACTATTTACAAAAATATTAAAAATAGTAGATTCCAATTTAATGGTTTAATTTTACTTGTATTTTTTATAATTTAATGTTTGTTAAAATTTTAATTCAATTTATATTTAATTGAAACTTTGCGACTGTGTGTTTTAATGATTAAAAATAAATTAATTATTTTAGCAGGATAAAATATAAGCTTAAATCCCCCAAACAAAGATTTGGAATAAATAGTACAGATTCATAATATATTCTTGTTATATCATATTATAGGCAAATGAAGAAAAAATGGGTATATTTTATTTTCCACAAACAATTTATTGTTTATTTATTTTGGTTGCTAATCCTGTAAAAAAAGGTAAAAATACTTTTCCTATACCATAGATAGTGAGGAAAAGTAAAAATATGAATAGGTAAATGGGGGGGGGGGGGGGGGTTTTTTTTTTTCCCACGAAACTATTATCCAGGCAGGGCTGAACCCCAGAAGATGAAATTTTAATTAACAAATTTTTAGTATTTTTCACCTATTAACGTGTCGATCCGGGGACACACTGTATACGTAATATCTTAATCAATTAGATTTTATTCATCAAACTTTAGATAATCATAATTTATAAAAATTGTCTTGCAAATTTCATTTGTAATGAAAAGATTTGATGATTTGTTTATCACCCATTTTAGATGTTGAGTTATAAAATTGTTTCTTTTGTAATGTTGTAAATAAATTTGTCTATTATCTGAGTTGCATAGTTTAATAGTATTTTATTTCAAAGTCCATTTTTTTTTTTGTTCATATGGTGTTTTTTAATGTGGGATAATAGCTAATTGGCAAAAAGTTTAATAATATTATGTGCAGGTATAAATAAAATATTGACACTAATACATATAACATATTTAATTAATTAATTCATTTTATTTTTTTTTTTTTAATTATTTGAAGTAGGCTTCTTCACAGTTATCAATTTCAACTCTTGATCATTGACTCTTGGTCCTTAATGGCTTGCTCTTGGCCGTCATTCCTGACTCCGGCAAGGGGGCCCCACACTTCATCTAGCTTCACTTATCAAAGTCACTTTTTGGGGGCTATGTGCCTCTCATGCTCTGCATGCCACAAGGCAGTCCTATGTGGAGGTCAGGACATAGGGCATTTTACTGAGCTTAAATTTAATTATAAGGCTAATAATTATTAATTTATTATTGAATGAATATATTAGCGTTTAAATTGACAAATAAATAAGTAAAAACCACCCTACACTATCACTCAAAAACAATATTCAGTTTTACAACATGGCCACTCTCTCCATTCTCTTTATGAAGTAGATTTAAAAAATTGTTTAAATCTGAATATAATTCCCAAAATTAAAGGGTTTTTAATTTTGAGTCTCGCTAATCCGGGTTTGATGGGACCGGACCCAGTCCGGATTAAACGGAATCAGTTTTAAAATGTCTATAAAACGAGTTTTAGTTGAGAAAAACTATTAAAATAGATGTTTTTATCGTCCACTATTTTAGGACTGTTCTGTCACCAGTACCAGTCCGAATATCAAATGAATTAAAATAAAAATGCAATCTACTAAGCAGTTGCAGGTATAGAAAGGACTTCCAGGGAAACAAGCTGTGTTCCGATATGAAATTTGGCTTTTACACCCGAAGATGCAGGCCACTTAGTTGGGCCCATTGAACAAACCCGGGTTAGGGACCGAAATCTTCACACTTGTGTGAAAATGTGTTTGTTAACCATGACTACCCCTCCTGGTTGTATTACAACCAAGAGTGTCATCATCATGGTTTCCAGGCTGAAACCTGGTGGCACCACTCTTTCGAGGAGCTTCCCATTTATTTAAACAATGCTGGGTGGACATTTAGCGGGGGGCCCGGTCCGGGAAACGAACTTAGAGCTGTGGTCAGAAGCGGTCACCTATCCATCTACTAACCCTGCTCGAGGCTGCTTAACTTGTGTTATCACATGGCAAGCCCTCTATCCTCCGAGCCACCCAGGCCCCCATTAATTTGGTGGTAGTAACTCAAATATTAATTGCTCACACGTGAGTAACCACAATACAATATAGAGTTGTGAGTAGGGCCCCCGCCCTAAGGTGTTCAGTGCAATGTGAGGAATGGTAAGATGATAATGTTGCATGGAGATGTGCTCTTGCTGCCTTGACAGTTTGAGTGGCTGAAAGTTACACATGCTCGATCCAGGGAGGTGGTCCTCTCCTTCCGTTATCTAAATTAACATAACTATAGCACTCTCAAGTTCCCTCTTTTTCTCAGAGGGGTTCTTGGGATGTCTCTTAACTTGTTAAGCAAACATTTTAGTATATATATTTCTGATCTTTATTGTTTTTGTTTCTTGTTATAATAATCTTTTAATGATATAGTAATATATACATTTATTAAAAGTATACTGGATTAGGTCCCAAGGTGGCTAGTTAAGAGGGCTTCCACTATATATTAACCCTTTAGCGGCCCGCACACATTCAATAGTATGTCAATAATATTATTGAAAAATACTATTGTCAATATGCATTCAACTCTGCACACGGTCAATTTAGATTTCTCTTAATATCTTTTTACATAAGCAATAATATCATTGGTTACATTTGATAAGTTTTCTTTGGTTTCCTTTATTGCCTTAAAAGAATTTCATGCTTACACTGTTTTGTTCTTAAACTCATATGAAATGAAATCAAGTTGCCGATGGCTAACACCCTTTTTCTTATTATGACATGATAACCTACTCTCTGGAAATTTGCAAAAATAATCACGATCCCTAAACCGTCAAAACCCTCTCACCTTCCAACCTCCTACAGACCCATCAGCCTCCTTCCTGTAATGGGTAAAATTCTGGAGAAATTACTCCTTCGGCGTTTGTACCCCATAATAGAATCCTTAAACATAATCCCAAATCATCAACTAGGTTTCAGATCCTTTCACTCAACCATTCAGCAATGCCACAGAGTTGTAGATATCATCTCATCCACCCTTGAGAGGAAAAAGTACTGCTCAGCTGTCTTCCTGGATGTAGCTCAAGCTTTTGACAGGGTTTGGCATGCTGGCTTACTCTGGAAACTCAAGGCTATCCTTCCTTTCACGTACTTCCTAATCCTTAAATCATATTTAACAAACCGTTTTTACCACGTTTCCTACAACCTTTCCTCATCTAATATCTACCCTATAACTGCAGGGGTACCCCAAGGTAGCATCCTCGCTCCTTTCTTATACAATGTTTTCACCCACGATATTCCTCAACACCCATCCACCATCCTTGCTTCCTTTGCAGACGATAAATGCATCCTTTCCACCCATAAAAATTCCCGTACTGCTTCTGATATCGTTCAAGAACACCTCAATCTTCTTGAACTTTGGCTTAAAAAATGGCGTATAAAAATAAACGAAAGTAAAAGTGTCCATGTGACTTTTTCACTAAGACACGGAAACTGCGAACCTCTTTTCCTCAACCAAATCCTTATCCCACACTCAAATACTGTCCGCTACCTTGGGATATACCTTGATCATAGACTTACATGGGCACATCACACAGCAACAATACGAAAACGCATCTACACACGATATAAACTACTACAGAGACTCCTCAACAAAAAATCAAAACTCAACACACATAACAAAGTACTCATATACAACACAATACTCAAACCTGCATGGACATATGGCATCGAATTATGGGGCTACACCAAACGTTCTAATTCCTACCGAATCCAATCCTTACAATCAAAAATCCTCAGAACCATAGTTAATGCACCCTACTAACGTTTCCAACCAAACCTTACACAACGACCTCAACATTCCATTCGTCCGAGACCTAGCCATTTCACGTTACAGATCCTTTCACCAGTCAGTTTCCTTCCACACAAATCCTCTTATCCGAAATCTGTCATCCGAAACCATTCCTGATAATTCTCCCAGGCGACTGAAGCGGCAATGGCCTCGTGATTTATTAACCTAAGCACCTGAGCTATGTAAACAAATGAATTATAATCTTAGCCAATAAGCTCTATCACTGGATAGCTGTCTTATATCTGCCAATGTCGTCACTATTATACACAGATCATTATTGCTTATACCATTAAATTGTAGTTGCAATAGTCAATAAATGTAAAAAAAAAAAAAAAATGACATGATAAATAACTACTGTTTTTTATTAATTTTTTCAAAATTAGAATTTGGATTTAAGGTGGGAATGGAGGTTTTAGTACAAACTTTTTGTTTTTTAATTTTATATTTAGTGTATATAAAAAGAACAATATTTAATAGACCTGTGCAATATATTATTAAATATTATAAAATAATTAATGCAACCACTAAAGAAACTTACTATGTTATTATGTTGATTTTCCAAGTAGTTCAATTTACTGGTTCCCTAATAGTGCATTTATTAAAAAAGAAATTGTAGTAGATAGTCCTTAATAATAACTAGGTACAAATAGACATGTTATAGTAAATATGGAAATATGTATAATAATGCAATCATGAAAAAATAAATGTTTAAATTGTTAAAGGCTAGTGAAATGTATTTTTCTCTTGTCTTTTGTTTTTAATTGTTTATGAAAACTATTTCATGTGAATAACCGAGTTGTGTTTATTTTATTATCATTTCCCTTCTATGATAACTTTGAGTATCGGTTATCCAAATTTAGTGGTTACTAGAAGAGTTACGAATAAGAAATTTAATATAAAGTATGCTTTAAAAAAAAAAATATATATATATATATTCAGAGGAATAATAAACATATAACAAAAATATTTTCTATTCTTCTGATTTTTTTTTTAAATTGAAGATCTAAAAACTCTTATTTTCAAATATAGAATTTGTTCACTGTTATTTTGTTGAAGGAATAACATACAGTAGATCTTGGTATATCTGTCTCAATGTATTTCTCTTGCTTAAAGGTCAGTCCTCACATGCTTAGCGTTCCCAAATTTCATTTTAATATTGGCCGCCATTTTGAAGTTATAAATTTTTGAATTTTTAAACTTTGACAGTTAATAATACTGAAATTACATATAGGTTTTTGACTTATAGCATATCGTTAAAACCGGAAAAAATTAAGGAACAATTATAAAAAAAACCCGATGAAATTCTATTAATTAGTTTAAAAGTTATAAGTGAATATAATTATTTATTAGCGAGATAATTTTGATGACGTCAAAGTTTGTTTACATCTGTCAAAATCCCGCCAAACTTGAAATAATTAAATAAAATATAGGTATTAAAAATAAGTTTTTTTTTAAAGAATGATAATAAATCAGTTAGTTTAGAACGGTTACCCATCCAAGTACTGACCACGTCCAATGCTGCTCCCTCCTGCTGCTTCGCAGCAGGAGAGGCTACTTTAGTGGCCTCTGAAGTGAGGAAAAGTTCCGAGGTACCACGTACCCGATTTTTTAGATTTGTTTGTCACAAAAAGAGGCACATCCGTCCCAAATTTTAACTCAATCGATCCACTTTTTGACTTTATATGATTTTTTTTTTTTAATTTTGCTTACTCAACAAACAAAATTTTCAAGATAGCGGAAACATTTGATTTTCCGGGCAACACAACTAGAAGTAAGGACTGATATTAATTTTACTAACACACATACACACACATATACGGACAACATGCAGAAAACCACTAGGAGGTCTTAAAAACACCCAAAACGGATAATTCAGTTGAAATCTTGGAAAAAAAAAAAAAAAAAAAAAAAAAAAAAAAAAAAAAAAAAAAAAGTAACAGTATTATGTAAAGAGGAACAGTTTTAAAAAAGTCCGAAATAAGATTTATTCCTTACAATAAGTATCATATTTGTCATCATTGAATAACTGAGATTCACTTTATCACCATGTTACTGTGAACAACTGTTTTAGAATCTGAAGATTCTAAAACAGGTACGGGTGGCGTATACATGCACCAAGGTAAATAAACACAGCAAAACAGTGCATAATGAAGCAAAAATGAAAGGAGACTGTTTTGCCTGATTTAGGGGTCTCTAGTAGTAATGTAGAGTTAGGTTTTATTATTCTCACATCGTGAATCTGTAATTTATAGAAACTTTTTTACTAGTGGCGCACTCAATTTGGCCAATCTGTGTCACTATGGGTTAATTAAAAAAAAAAAAAAAATATATATATAAGGTAAGTTAGACTAGAAATGTATAAACTGGAAAATATTTTGTATATTTATATGTAGGTATATCTAAATAAGCCTACAGTCTGCGTCAAATGAGGTTTAGTGTTTTTACAGCTCGAGAAAGTTGAAAAAATGGGGTGGGGGAGCCAATGAGAGCTCAGGATTTTAAGATCCTGAATTCTTATTGGCTCACTAAAACTCATTTGGCACAGCTTGTAGGCATCATACTTGTTATGGTGATATGATGATGATATGTACCACTATGAATACTATTTTTGGAAATCTGCAGTAAGGGGTTAAGGGAGGAGGCACAGATCTTAAGGTCTACTTATCGCCATAGTAATAATATGTAATGCAGCAACACCATACTACTACTGTAAAGAGGTTACTTATATAAGAGGTTTTCTAATACTACTGTAATCGGCTATATTTTTATGAGGAAATCCAAAGGAAGCTGATTTTTCAAGGCATTTGAGGACTCTCCACTTGGCTTTTCACCCTGGTTTTAAGTACATTATTTATTTTTTTAAAGCAAAGTATTGAAATGTTCAATAATAAGGCATTAAAATACACATTCTATGGCAAAATAAGTTGGGGATCAAATTTTTTAATAGAATGCTTATACATATTAAATGAAATTGCTAAGTGTCATTTAGGGCAATGAATTTGTTAATAAAATATAAGAGACAAAGCTATTGCAATAGATTCTTTAACTATGTTTCATAAAATTTTACTGGCTTAATAAAAGTAAGATGAATTTGTTACTTACTTCTTGTTTGCATTAGGTCTAAATCCCTTATCTCTTGTATCTACACTCAGGCCCGTCGAGAGGGGGCGGCAGGTACGGCTGATGCCGGGGGGCCCGGACCTCCCCTAAAGGGCCCGGCTGACTCAAGCACCGAACACCCAATTATGCTAACACTTATGATTGAAATATTAAATAATAATTAAAAATAATATAAAGTTAATATTAAAGTTGTACGCCAGTTGTGGTGATTAAGTTTGCGAGAGAATTTCCCGGTACTGAGACTGAGAAGCGAAAAATTACTAAGCTGAATCCCGATGGGTGTCAAGAAAAATCCACAGAGAACCCTGAAAAACACTTCCAAGTTGAAGTTTTTTAAGTTTTAATTGACAGTAGTGTGATTGGATACTTCAGTGATCGATGCCAAGCAGTCAACAAAATCAATGAATAATGATTTGTTCAGTTTTATTTGGACATATTCGAAGTTGAAAGAATATGAGATTCACCACATGGTTGAAAAATCACGCCAACTAGCCAGTAACCTACTAAAAAAGTTTCTTCGGTCATAAAAATTCATATTTCCTTCTTTAGTCAGGGTGCCCATAGGCAAAAAAGTCAATTATACACATACTCTTTCCAAACCTCAAACCTCTTTGTATGGCTTGTTTATGCCAAGTCTGACACCGTTTTCCTCTGTGACTTTTTTTGGTTTTGGGGCGTTTTTCATTATTTGGGCCCCATAACTTTGACGCCTCAGACTGGAAAATCGGAAAAAGTTCTGCGTCAGACAATATTAAAATGTTGAGTTATAGGGTTCAAATAATGTATCTTGAGAAAATCAGCTGGTTATTAATAATTAATTAACATTAATTAATATTAATTACTATTCACAACGACAATTACTATCAATTACTCTCCAAGAAGGGGGCCCTTATAGGTCTAGCCGTGGGGCCCACTACGGCTCTCGACGGGCCTGTCTACACTCACACTCAATATTAAAACATGAGTACGCCCTAGAGGAATTAAGGAGAGTCAAAATTAATTAGTTTTAATTCAAATTGATAAATAAACTCACATTTCAGAAATATAAACTCAAAGAAAGTGGCATTTAGCCTTCTAAAAACACTCCCAGTTTTATATTTTTCTTAAATCAGTATCTATTGTGGCCACTTGCTTGTATGACCATCCCATGAATGAGGTACTTCATGTTTTCTTGTGATTCTGGATTTACTGCAGAAAGTGGTAGCATTAGAATCAGCATTTTCTGGAAACAATGGTAAGGGACCACCCTTATTATTGTTTGTCTGTTATCACTATTAGGAGTCTAAGTGACTATATTCTTATTTGAAATGACTAATATATATTGACTAATGTAATTGACTATAGCCAATGTGGTCGAGGTCCCCTTAGTTGTACAAGTCAGGCTGATTTCCATTTTCTTGACACTCAGTGCTCTTAGAAAGTTGCCTAGCACAATCAGCTGCAGGAATTGTTCTGAGGTGAACGAAATATGCTATTTTCAGCTTTAATCATCTGTCGCTTAAAATGCAAAACGAATTTGAGCAGTCCAAGTTTTGGTACTGTTCTCACCGCGAAGCATTAGAAAGTCCGACTCCAGTATATATGAGATGGTTGAATGGGAGAGAGTTTTAACTTCTAATCAGAGGCTTGTGAGTCTACATGCTTTAGATGGAGGACAGAGAGTATAGAGAAGGGTCTATGAGGAGTTTGTTGCAGCATTTGTGTTGTCAATTGATTCCTGTTAAAAAGGAAAAAAAAATAAATAAAATAAAAATAAAAAAAATAAATGAAAGTCTATGAGTGAGTTTTATTTTGAGTGGGAGTGTATTATAATAAATAAAAATTGTTAGTAAACGGAAGATCAGATGGATTTTAAAGGTGTAGGAAGAAGTATTCTTAAATAAGAACCATTTTTCTTAAATCGAGACGTTTCAACTCAAAATCAGAGTCATCCTCAGTCGAATTTATTCATAATCTATGAAATTGCAGTGAATATGCCTCTACTTCCATAAAGGGCGTCAACACGTAAAAACATTTTTTTAAAAATTCAATAATAAAATTCTAACAAAACCAACAATTTCTATTAAACATGTTCATAATTTAAATTTAAAACTTAATCATGGTACTCAATTATCATATTAGTACAATATGTGACAACCTAAAAATTGTCTAATAATCACAATTTTTAGGTTTGTGTTGGAATGACGAAGTTTTTTTAACTGATGAAAATTGTGCTTTAATTCTCAATAAGAATATGTCTTAGGAAGTATTATCAGCCTGAAGAAGCTCTTAGTTAGGGCGAAATATAGCTTTTTCATTTTAAAGAAAAGGAGGAAGAAGCTTAAGTTATTTAACCCTTTAAAGACCAGAAGAAAATATATTTCTATATATATATAGTTTTCTATATACACAAATCAAAGTAGTAATGTATTTCCGTTGCCCAACTCTGATAGATGGCACTTAGCAATCCATTGTTATACCTAATTATATAGATTTATTTGTTATTTTTTTTTTGTTTCAGAGAGAACTGCCAAAATCAGATGAGAGAAAATCTACAGCTGATTCACATAATGCCGCCAGTGGATATGTTCCCCCAGAGAAAATATTTGTTACCCTTACCAATAACCAGAAATATTTAAGCAATGAAGTTCCAGGTTTGTCGTTTTACTTATTTTTAAAATGAATAATTTATTTTAAAATTATTTGTGTAAGCCTTGTGCTTGAATAGTTTCTGTGTCTTAAATTTTACTTTTTTAAATTTATTTTTCTTGTTTAAAGTATTTAATACATATTTAATCTTTAAAAAGAAACTTGACTTCTTGTTGGCTCTTTAAAAATTATGAGCACCTCAATTTAAGTATTTTCTCACTCTATGCAATTTAAATAAATCAAATGAGGAAAAAATTAATTTTTGATCAGAAATTTTATGTGGAATCACAGATTTTTCTACGAATAGGTTTTGGTGGAGCATTCTGGGCGTTATAATAATATTTGTTAAGATTTAACGATTAAGTTATAAAATTTAAGACCTTAACACCATATTAGTGCCTTAGTACAAAAATCCCAACATATCTGGGTTTGATTCCCTGAGTGGCGAGACAATAACGACTCAGAATTGTGTCTACAGTTGCTGTTGCTAACGGATCCTTTATTTAGTGACTGTTGTCTGATTTTTTGATTTTTCTTTTTGTTAAGAATTCTCATTATAATTATTGTAGGAGGGAAACAAGAAAAGTCAAGGGAAGTTTCTGCTAGGAAAGTATATGATGATTCTGATCTCACTTTTGAAGATGAACTTATGTATGAGGAATCATACTTTGGTAAGTAAAACAAACTTTGTTCTAGATATATTTAGGCCCTCCGCACACAGGTCAACTGATTTGCAACTCGAGTTTGAAACTGGTTGCAAAATATTCACACGTACAACCAGTTTGCAACCAGAATAAAACCCAGGTTCACACACGAGTACAACTGATTTTAGATTAGTCGGTGACCTCTTTCCATACAGTGTATATACGGAGCTAGTTTAGCATTCATTCTTGTCGGTATTTTTCTTTGAACTTATATCTGCAACCACTTTGCAACGGGGAGGGACGGTCTCGTACAACCAGTTGCAAACTGATTTTAAACTGGTCTGGTTTTAGTCGACCTGTGTGACCCCTACCTTCTACATGGGGTGTGTCACAGAACAGTTGCGTGCGCAACTAGTTTCCAACTCGAGTTGCTAATCAGTCGACCCGTGTGCGGAAGGCCTTAAAGAATTATAAGTTTACTGGGTGGTCAGGACAGCCAGTATGAATTTTAAACAAACAGGGTATACCTATCCTTAGTACAGTGTATGATCAATAAATACAATCACGGTTAATGCTATCAACCGCTTAGTGTGATCAAAATATCTTGAAAGGGCCCACCTAATACCAAAGCATTAAAAAGATCCATTTGTTATTATCAATGTTTGGTTTATTGTGATCAACATTCACATCGTGAGATTTTTTAAAATAATTTTCAGGAGAATCAAGATGTTTTGGAGAACATCCTTTTTTCTCTGAAAGTCAACCTCACCTTACCTCCCCCCATCACTACAAAAGACTGCTGTCATATCCCAGGACATGTGTTTTAGTCTTTTAATGATTTGTATTCTTTCATCAAAAAATGTACATAATTTTGAAGATATGCTTGGTTCCAAATTGAACACATTAAGAAGTGTCCAGGGGTGCAGAATAAGTCCGAACGCCCGAACGAGGTTCGGGGGAAATCGGAGCAGGATTGGGGAAATTTTGGCAGGGAAAAAGTAAATGAAAAATTAAAATAAAATTTTGGGGAAAAAATTATGTCTTAACGTCAATGACTAGAGGGGTCTGAAATAAAAATGAGACACCCAGGTGAGAGCCCTTTAAACTCGGCTTTGAAATATTATGTACTGACACCGAAACCGAAGTGAGAGCCGTGAATCGAGATGATAATCCAAACAACCCCTTCACAGGTGACACCGGTTTCAGTTTCCCTATCTTTTATAAATTGACTTTTCTTTCTTGGAATTATCGCTTATATAATTTAAGGATTATAAAGAAATATTGTATCAGTATCAGTTAGTTTTCGAATTCGGTGATCGACGTGTCTTAAGTCGGCAATTGTGTTTGAAATCAGTATATCTTGCATTTATATCAGTTATTTTTTTTTTTTTTTTTTTTTTTTTTTTGACACGCGAAAAAATCTGGACGAATATAAACTGCTAAAATTTTTAAATTCATTAAGTTTTTATTATTTTTTTTGGAACGATGTTCCTTATGGCACGTTTGGAGCCTGGGAGTGAATCCGAAAAAAACTACCAAAATCACCGTCACAAAATAACCGTCACGCGAAATCCGTCACGAAATATCTATCGATGACGATAATTTGAGTAAAAGATCACCGAGTTAGTTGAAATTTGGTACACATGTTCATTTTACCAATGCCCAGGCTGAGTTTGCGTACACGTAAGCTTCAAAAAGACGAAGAAAAATGTTATTATGGAACCCTGTTACTTGATTTGTTTATTTTTGTTATATGTCACTTTGTTTTATAAATAGCTTAGATAAATAGGTATCGAAAATAAATCGTAGTTAACAGTTTATACGTCTTTAGCATTTTATGTGATTTTATAATTTATATTTAATGAAAAATGTAAGGAACTTCGTTCCTACCGGGTGTCCCGCGACACCACACGTATTTTTTTTTTTTATTTGTTTTATATAAGTGGTGAAATACTAAGTTATAAATATTTTCTTTAATTAGGTATAGGTTTACCTACCTATATATTCTAAATTTTCGCTTTATAGACAGTGTGTGAAATAAATTTGTAATTGGTTTTTATCAGATCTCCGAAGTAATTACCTGAGTACCACGTACTATAAAAATACAGGTAAAATTATAGCAGGTATATTTAAGTGCACACTGTCAACTTTCAAAAGTAAACAACAGGTGAATTGTGCGTTTTGTGAATGGCAAGAAAGAAGAGACAAACTACGTACCCAGAACCTAGACTATCAGTAGAATTACTAAGTAAACGTTACAATAAGGATACCGATATCATTTTTAGGCTGTTATCTGAATAACATCACAAAAATTGATTGGGGAAATTTTAATGAAAAAAAGTATGTTCTGGGGAAATTTGGGGTAGTCAAACATATTCTGCACCCCTGGAAGTGTCTAGTTGTTAAAAAAAAAACCTAGAATATAGAGTTAGACATGTTTGTATGCTAGACTATGGGAACAGCCCCTGGTCTTGTCTGGCCAGGGTCTTTATCACAATTTGATATTTTAGCGGAGTTTTTAGGGAAATCAGTTTTTTGCATTTTAATTTAATTTTTTTTTGTTTTTTTATTTATTGGTATAAAGTTAAGTATAATTTATTGGTATAAAGTTAAGTATAATTTATTGGTATAAAGTTAAGTATAATTTATTGGTATAAAGTTAAGTATAATTTATTGGTATAAAGTCAAGTATAAACTATCAATAGTAGAATTTATTTAGTTGAGTTTACTTCAAATGTAAATTTTTTATTAATTTTACAATGATATTATCGTCCCCATTATGCCAGAAGCATGAATGATCAAATTTCATATTCTGGGTTTATTAGCTATTTGGATTTGTAGTTTTATAATCCATGTTGTGGCAGAACCCCAAATTCGTGCCTGCATTGTATCAGCTCTTATTGGCTATGGCAGTTTGATGAATGTAAAATACTGAAACAATAAATGTGCATATAATATCTTACGGTTGTGGGTCAATAGGGATTTAAAAAATGTTTTCCTGATAACTCTTCTATCTCATTCTGCTATATTTCGACCTTAAAAGGTCATTCTCAAGCATCTACAACAATGAAAATATGATCAACATATACTTCTAATACAATTGAACACAAATTGAAAAAATTATAAAGGTATTTGGAAAAAAGTTCTTTACCTGAATACTAATTTGATCTTGTCTGGTTTTTTTTCAGAACAGTCNCCATTATGCAACTTTTTAGCCGCCCTATTCTCTGGCATTCTCTCAACGTGACCTAGCCATCTCAGCCTATTTTTCTTAATTTCCGCCACCAGGTCCGGTTTGCCATAAAGAATATGCAGCTCGTCATTGTACCTAAGTCTCCATCTTCCATCCTCGTTCACAGGGCCAAAAATTCTTCTCAATATCTTTCTCTCCCAACGCCTCAAGCAGCTTTCATCAGAGTTTGTAAGGGTCCAAGCCTCCGATCCGTATAATACAACAGGCCGGATGACAGTCAGGTACACTTTGATCTTCAACTCTCGACTTAAGAGTCTACTTTTAAGTACCTTCATTAAGGAGAAGTAGCACCTATTTCCTGCCGTTAGTCTTGCTCTTACTTCATCCGATACACTGTTGATATTAGTGATCAGGGATCCTAAATATTTAAAGTTGTTAGTTGACTTAAATAGGTCACCTCCTAACAACACTTCTTCTGGAGGTTCTCTTCCTTCTCTGCGAGTCATTAGCATATATTCTGTTTTATTTTTGTTAATATTTAGTCCCAGTTCGGCAGCTCCTTGCTTCAATGGCATGTAAGCCTCCTCCAGTGCTCTTTTAGATCTAGCCAAGAGTCCAACATCATCTGCGTATGCAAGACATTGGGTTTGCCGGTTGAACAGGGTTCCTCCCGGGTTGCCAGGAATTTTCCTTACTGCTCTTTCCAACACGAGGTTGAAAAGAGTTGCTGACAGCACGTCCCCCTGCCTCAGCCCCCTTCTGACCTCGAAGGAGGGCGACAAACATCCATCTATTTTAACCTTGCTCCTTGTTCCCTTCAGCGTTAGCATTATTAATCTTATTATTTTATTTGGAACATTGAAATCCTGGAGGGTCTCTCTTAATTTCCCTCTATGCACACTGTCGTAGGCTTGCTTAAAATCTATATATAGTTGGTGTACATCCATGTTAAACTCGTAACACTTTTCTAAGATTTGTCTGATCGAGAAGATTTGGTCGACTGTTGAGCGACTGTTAAATAGCTGGTAAATATCATGCAATATCAACCATCGCATTAAACTAATTTATTTGACATTATTATAATTTATTTTTTATTCATTTATAAACATTTGAATACAATTATACAAATCGTTATTATATTATCGTTTTGCTACCAAGCTTACCGAAGGTAACAGAAGCATTGTGCTCACTTGTGTGAACTATAAAAATTTTATGCCTCTGATTTTAAAAATTCCAAGACAGAAATCCGTTTTAGACATCAGGGAACATATTTGGTTCCGTGTCTGTCTGTCTGTCTGTCGGTCTGTGTGTCCGCGAATCATGAAATGTGCGACGATAACTTGAGTAAATGTCGACTGATTTTGATGAAATTTGGTAGACTTGTTCATTTTACCAATGCCCAGGACGAGTTCGTTGGACGTTATCCGTTCAAGCTTTCACGCGCAACGCTCGTGTAAACGTGAACTTCAAATTTAAAATTGGGATTTTGGGTCTGGAAAAAAGTCATACCTTATCTATTCAATAAGACGAACATTTTATTCAAATACAATTTTTTAGTAAAACCTACAGCGACACCCCTATGTCCTTTAAGATTCCTAAAAACTGTTAATTGTTCTTACACAATGAACAATATAACAATAAAGTAATAAAACGTTAATGTTAATATAACAATAAAGTACATGATAGGATGCGAGGAAGCTATGTGCCACACTAATTGGCAGTGTATTTTTCTTTTAATTACATTATTAAAAAATCCTTTTTAAATTAGCTGGGGGGGGGTTGCAGGTCACTTGGCTCTTATGAAAAGGGGTCACCAAACGAAAAAGGTTGGGAACCACTGCTCTAGTTTGTGCACTTGAATTCTTAAAGCAATTTTACATATTTGGTTGCCATTATATTAACTCTCCTGACTTTTGGTCTCTTCTTAACAAGTAGCGAAGTATGCTTAATGAGAGAAATAATAAAGTTTTATTTTTAGATTACGATCAAGATGATATGGAATCTGATGAAATTTATGCTGCTGAGCATCAAGATGAATATGTTCCTCTTCCAGTTAAGAAGATTATAGAGCCCACAAAGCCCTCTCTCAGGTATGTTTTAATTCTCATGAGTTTTCTATTTGTTCAAAATAAAACAATATACCTTTTAAGATGAAATAGAATTGTTTATGCAGTAATTTTTCCATCATATTGGTAGTAGATAGACTTCAACACCCAGCATGGATTGTAGAAACCCTAGGTAACCACAATCCCTAAAGATTATTCTAATTAACTCTCAATAGCATAATTTCTTGATGTTACTTTCACTGGTTGTTAGTGATTAAAAAAAAAGTTTTACTTAGTTTTTTTTTTTTTTTTTTTTTTTTTTCCACTCACTGATTTAGAGGAATGAATTATTTAATCCACTATGCATCTTATGTGGTGTTCTCCTTCCACTATTAAGGTAGAATGGCTTTTTTTGTTAGGGATCACTTACGCCACTACTAATCATTGACACCGCACAACTGCGGGACAACCAGGGAATTGGACATCTGGGGATTTAACTTAATAAATGCTGAGGCTTAACGCCTGACTGAGGTTAAATAGTTATGTTGAAATAAAAGGGGGTCTCTAGAGTTTTTCTGGTAGCACAGTGGCTGACCCAGTGGCTAGGGTGAAAGGAAGGGTTGAAGGTGGTATCCCTACTACAAACCTATACCAAGAGAGGTGTCTCCAACCGATGGGAGAATCTATTTAGTGTGACAATTTTAAGGGTCAATTTACTTAATGAGAATTTTTTATTTATTTGCGTGCCTCTCCCACTTCTTTAGAATTCACTTTTTCCCAACCTATAGTTAATTTTTTTTATCCTGGTCTAGTAGAATGAACATGTGGTCAGTTGCTTATGAATTCAGTCAGGCTAGCAGGAGGATGCTGGGGATGAGCTTGGTTTTATGTGAGTTCATGGCCATGCCGAAATTCGTCATTAATTTCAGTGTCAGATCATAAAAGATATTCTCTCATGGAAGGTAAAAAAAAGTTGGTGCGTCCAGTTTCAACAACGTTGTGAAAATGCAGAAAAAAGCTCATCCCTGGTGCTCTTGCACTAACCTTACTTTATCTATGAGCAATTGGCTCCATACCCACCTGCCCTTGTGTTAAATGCACTGAATTTCAAATCTGAACTCCGCTTGCTACTTGCTATGAAGACGTTTAAACGGGTAGAGTGGGAAAGCTAGTAGAGTGGGAGCTGTGGAGGGGGAAGTAGAGTAGAGTCCACTTTACTGCATATGGTATAGTACTCTACTCTACCGGCTACTAGCTATATCACTCTTCTCTATGGAGCATTTTTTCGGGTTGCTACGGGTAGAGTTACTCTACTCACTACTCTACTCTCCTGTTTACTCTACCCGTGTAAACCCGGCTTAAAGGTTGTTGGCTAATATTGCCATATTATTAATTACAAAGTAATTAAACGAGAACAACTTAGATTTTGTAAAAATGTATTAAATTTCATCATTGCTGTCATCGTACCCATTGCTTGAATTCTCGATTTCACAGTCGACTATCTCGTTTATGATCTCTCTGCAGTTCAACCTCTTGCTGCATTCTTCAACGACATTTTCCGATTCACAAATAGGTAACATCTGTTCACACTTGATGAAACCAGGTTCTTCACAACTGAAGACATCCCTGCAATCGTTATCTATTCTACTTTGAGCCGGAGTAGGTTGGAGTTTAGTTTCACACTCGTTTACTTTGATTATCGCAGATTCTTTTAAATCTTCTATCCTTTGATCTCGTTGTAATCCTTCGACCTGACGACACTGCCACCTGTAAATATCAGATTTGGATTCGACGAGTTTCCTTTGGCTAGGGGGAGTCATTCCCGACGTTGAAGTCGAACGATGTTTCGACACAGTTATATCTGTTTGTTGACACTGGCATTTACTTTTTTTCTCTTCCATCGGAAGTCTCGGCGAAGGATAATCTTCATTCATGGAACATTGTAGCCCACGATTTTCTTTTTTATTAGCTGAAATAGTTTGTATTTTCACATCGGATTTAGTTATTTTTGATTTGCTTTCACTGCATTCTTTTGAAATAATCCTAATAGTTGCGACTGCGTCTCGACATTGGTGTGAAATTATCCGTTCTTCAGGTAGGAACATATTCCGATCACATTTATTACAAGTTTTAAGATTCCTGCAATCAGTGTGGCAGGGACAATGGTAAATGTGAATTTCTTCTTTTCTGAAGTCTATTTCAATACTTCCTGCTTGTATTGAACAGATTTTTGGAGGGACTGACTGATGCAGCAGTTCAACTATGATGTGCCCTTTATCACACATTTTCGCGAATACTGAAATCAAATTTGATTTCTTTAATTAATAAATTATAGGTTTTTAGTAGTAAATAGTGTAGTTAAAATAAACATTTTTAAAAAAAAATTATTTTATTAAAATAATAAATTTATTAAATGTTGTATTAAAATCATGAAAATGTTTGTAATTTTGAAAGAAAATATTGATTCTTTGGATAACATTTTCTCTCTTGACATTAATAGGTAAAACTGCACTATTTGGCCCACTTATTCATACTGTCTTTTTTTAAATTTCCTTTTTTTAGGATGTGTTACGTTGTAAAAACGATTCCAGCTCTAGCATTTCAATAAATTCAATATTTTTTTGTAAAAATGCATAAAGTGTCATTTTTTAAGGGTAATAGTGGAAGGTCATAGTAAGGTTAAGTCAAAAGTACTAACCTTAACCTAAGCTAACCATAACATAATTTTCCCTACAGTTAAAAAAATAAATTGGTAAGGCGTGAATTCTCACGTAAAAAGGGTTTCGTTGGTATTGTGAAAAAAAATTAGTAAGGGGGGGAGGGGGGGGGGACGAAAAATTTCGGTGTTTTTTAACAAAATGGCGCCGAAAATGAAACACTAACCCTAAGTGGTATATATATTTGTAATCTACTCTTCAATACCTTTCATTTGATACCCCACTTCAAAATTAGTAAGGGGGAGGAGGGGGGGGGGGATTATTAATTTTTTGACAAAATGGCGGGAAAAATGAAATATTTCCCACAAGTGTTATATATTTTTGTAATCTACTCTTCAATACCTTTCATTTGATACCCCAC
>KZ652274.1:168952-179127 GCA_001010745.2 Gerris buenoi
GACGGACACATCACCCTCGGCATAAGGGTTTTGAGAAGTATCTACAAAACCCTAAAAAATAAAAAAATCAAACTCAATAATATAAACAAATGGTGGGTAACCAAGTAAAATCTTGCCACCTGCGACCTAATTTACTTTGTTACCTACCTCAGGGTGGTAACAATACTGGATATCATACTCTTACACCATTCCCCTCTTTATCTACCTGTGTTAGACTACTAGAGCTCCACGGGAACGTGCGGTTAATATTGTAACTAAATCTTTTACACCATTCAAAAGATTTCGAGCTTTTTAATTCGAAGAAGTAAATTAATAAATTATTTGGTCATTTTCCTGGAATCGAACCTGGGAACTTCCGCATTTTAGTCGATCGCGCATCTCATTCGGCCACCGAGGCAGTTATTTTTTTTTAATGTTTAATTACAATATAGTATAAATGTCAAAAGATCATAAGTAGTTTACAATTTTAACCACCATCTTCCCGTGGAGCGCTAGTGCTCTTACACCTCTAGAATACTGGAGTTGGATACCCCTGCACCATGGTATATAGTATTTAATCAAACCCACCCAAAATTTAAAATTTTATTGACATTGACATTTCTTGATGAAGGGATTTTTTATTTTATTGGAAATCAAATAAGAAAGGTGGAAATTTGTTTTGATTTTGTGGGTGGATTGAATATCATACTTCAACCTTACTTTCATTATTCTCCTCAAGAATTGGTATACAATACAACCAAGGGAAAAGGGCTGTATAAAAACTTAGACATCTATGTAAAATTAATTTTTGTTCTTTGTTCAATAGACACAAATCTATAATACCTATTTTTTTTTTTTTAAGCTACAGCAATGTGAAGATATTAAAAAGCCTTTAAAATTTTTAGCTTATCTGTAGTAACTGTCTTGTATCCATCTAAGCAAACTTCTCTATATTCTGTTATACTTGATAGCAGCATAAGTATAATAAAATGTCACATTTTTTATTTTTATATGTCATTCAAATAATTTTGATTAGTTATTATATTTATTATATGTCAATAATTGATTTATTAAACAATTTAAGTATTTTATAATTTACTTGTTGCTTTTAAACCCTTTTTAGGCTTGTTTAATTTTTACATAAATTATGAATCTTTTTAGGATTAAAAGAAAAAAAATCAATTAGGGCTTCTACAGCCTATAATAAATAAGAAGTCCACTGTATTAGTATACAAATTTAGCTATTAATTATCACAATTTACTTATCTATAACTAATGGGCACTCTTTTACTTTGTTACCCACCATTTATTTATTTTTTATTTATGTATTATTAAATCCAAGTGATCTATTGTTTTGTTCAAAACTTATTGGATTGAAGGTTACTTTGCCTTACTAGATAGTTAGACTAACGGATATTGTCATTACTATTTACAGAAGTGTGATTTTCCTTTGTCCCAAGGAAACATTTGAACATTCCACATTTAAGATTGTCAATTAATTTTAAAAAAATGTCAAATACAATAATGTAAACAAACGGTGGGTAACCAAGTAAAATCTTGCCACATCCGACCTAATTTACTTTGTTACCCACTTTAGGGTGGGTAACAAAGTAAAAGAGTACCAACTAATGTAATATGAAATATATTTACGCAGTAATCATACATGAGATAGTGTGTAGTGACTAAGTAACATCAAGCTAGAATTTAGTGCATTGAGTTAATATTTTGGTGTCATCCAAGAATATGTCGGCAAAGTTTGTCTAAGGGACATAGCTTGCCACTAAGCTGTTAAAAATAATCAGGGGAAGAGTGGCCATTTTCCACCCACTATGTATTTCATAGAGCACATAGGATAAATTGATAAAAAACAAACAATCAAAATAATAAATTAATATCTATAATATTAATAATGTGGTGGTATTAATTTAATTTACACTCCTGTATCAAGATCAGCCCCACTGATAAGCAAAAATTGATTTTGATGATTTACACGTTTTGGGCCTTAATTCCAAAAAAAAAAAAAAAAAAAAAAAAAAAAATGGTTTTTACGTATCTATCTGGCTGACAATCGGGGCCTAAACTCCTGGGCTAATTTCAACAGAATTTATCATAGATGTTCAGAAAAATCATACTCCAAGGTGAATTCGAGAAATGAGTTTTAGCTCCAAATTTGGGGGCTCCCCATAAAAACTATTATTTCTCGAAAACTTTTCTGACGATTTTGGTTAAAAAAAATGCAGTCCATTTAAGTACAATTTAACAATACAAACCTTAACCTTGAGAAAAATCTAGTTTCTGAGGTGTTAATGAAAATATATCTGATTTTATTGAATATCGAAAACAATAAGCAAAACAACCACCTGTTGAACCCTTTTTTAAAAATAATAATAATAAAAGTAATAAAATCAATTAATTGAGATATTATGGAGTAATTTAATTGCAGTTTCAACAATATGAGAAACTTAGTCTGAGTTGTCTCGGACCGATTTTGAAACAAGTGTTTTCCTGTGATGTTAAGAAAGTAAGATAAGACGAATCTATGCAAATATTTCCTTAACAGTATCTGTTTTAATTTTAGTGCTAAGACTATTTTATGTTTCTTAATTTTAAAATGTTTGTTCCGTATGTTATCGACATATGTCAGTATGTTGTTACGCAGTTCGGAGGCTAAGTGCATCATATCCCTAGAGAGCAGTCCTGAGAGAAGTTGTGATGAGTGGGAAGAAATCGGGAATCAACCTAATGAAGAAAAGGAGCAACTTGTTAATCAGTTGGTAGAAAAGGCGGAGAAACCTCCTGTGGAGAATACAACGGAGGCGTTTACTGCGGAGCAATCTGATGATGGATTTGAGTGGAGCAGACTCGGTCCAGCTCCGGTAGCTACTGTCAAACCTTTAGCTCAGGGTACGCTAATCCATACTTATTCATTAGAGTCATACCTTAAGCCGGGTTGACATGGGTAGAGTAAACAGGAGAGTAGAGTAGCAAGTAGAGTAACTCTACCCGTAGAAACCCGAAAAAAACGCTCAGTAGAGTAGAGCAGCTAGTAAAATTGGTAGAGTGGGAAGTAGAGTGCACTCTACTCGCTACTCTACTCTTCTGTTTACTCTATCCGTGTAAACCCGGCTTTAAGGTGGAATTAAGATATCAATTTTGGGTCTCTAAATTTGAAATGCTTCCTAAAAACTAAACAAAGTGAAAATTGTAAAAGTTTATTTTTTACATTTTCTGTAATAGGTTCAGAAAAAAATGAGAAGTATAAAGGTGAAGCTGTTAATAGAGCTCTGGAGAGATGCAAATTTTGGCCAAGTTGTTTAAGTCAAACCTGCATTTATTACCACCCTTCTTCCCCGTGCAAGTAAGTATACCTCTTTTCCCTTGGTACAATATAATTATTGTTATTGGCTTTTCTAGATAAGCAGTGGAGTCACTTGATTAAGAATAGAGGAATGTGTCTCTTCACTAGAGTAAATTTTAAAATACAAAGCTGGCTTTTAACCACTAGAGGTCAACCAAGAAGTCATGAACATGGTAGAAACTGAAAGCTTAGCTTCGTTTAAAGTCGGGACTTTCGAGTATTGCCAAAGTCAGTATAGTCGGGTGCTATTCTAGTTGTCAAATCTCACGAATAACAACAAGAAGGTTTCCAATCTGTTATATAGGTTTCCTGTTTTGTTTGTTTTTATACAGTACGAGTTCGTGTTATAGTCATAACTGTGCTAAACGTTTTTCGTAAGATCCACAAATCCACGGGATGATGCAAATACGAAGGACGCTACAATTAACGGGGATGAAATAAAAAGTTTGATTAAGTAAGTTTATCAAACTCAAAAATAAAGAGGAATAATAAATAAATAATAATATAAAGATATTATCGTATAGTAGAAGTGATTTCTTATCAGGTACAGTGGTGCCTGTGGCAAAAAATATAGAAGTTAAAAAAAAATTATTGATAACCAAAGAACAACACTGTGTTTTTTGACAGTGATCTATTTTATTAAAAACTGATTGTACATGACGACACTAGCGCACTCCTCAGATTTCCATGACTTCTTGGTCGACCTCTAGTAGTCTTTTAACCACTAGTGTAACCAGTAGTAGAGATTATCTTAAGTGCCAGTGAGTTAAGTCAAAATGGGATAGAGAAAGTGTATTAGCGTACTAGTTGAGACAAATTTTCTTGTTCGTTTACTACATCTGTCTAAACTAAACTCCTACACTGATTCTTTCTCTTACAGCACTGAAGATTACGTCTAGTAGTCATCTTTAGTGCCAGTGAGACAAGTCAAAATGTGTAAGAGTAAGAATCAGTGTAGGAGTTGAGACAGAGATTGTTGTTCGTTGCCTACATCTGTTTCAACTCCTGCACTGATCACATTGGAAGTCAGCTTTAGGGCACTTCTTTAGATTGTTACTCCTCATATAAACGAAAACAAAGGGGAGTATCTATCTAAAGAAGGTGTATGGAATTTTCTTCTTTAGACTGTTACTCCCCTTATAAAAACTGAAGTGTGAGATTCCTTTGTCCCCAAGTACATTGGACTAAACATACCTTTATCTTAATAGTTATTTAGTCAGTCATTTATAGTCTAAAGAAAAAACATAGGGGAGTAACAATCTAATGAAGTACTAGCTTTAGTAACATAAAACTTTTTTAGTGGAAAGATGTCTTTCTTTATTATTAATTTTATTGGGTTGTCAGATAAGAGTATTCTACTCTTTCATACTCTAAAATTTATAAATTCTTGAAAATAAAGAATAAAACCTACATTAATAGTTTATACCTAATTATATGTTGTTAATATTGTTACAAACTAATATTAAACTGCTAATTTGAATACAATTTTTTTATCAATTATATCTAATTATTGTAGTGATTTACAGAGGTAGTTTAGTAACTTTGTTTGGCTTGTTTGTTTCAGGATGTTTCCCTTGTGCAAATCTGGCCAAGAATGTCTTTTTATTCATCCAGACTGTAAGTTTGGTTCGGCTTGTTTGAATCTTAAGTGCCCCTTCGTTCACAAATTACCTGATAGTAAAGTAAAAGGTACTATTTTTTTTTATTATTATTATTACTTGTTTAAAATGGATTTATCAATGACTTTAAATGTTACTGCTGAAATGGAGTATGTTTTAAAAAAAAAAGACTGCCAATGGGTGTGGCACATAGCTCCCTCGCATCTTATTCTCACGTACTTTGTTGATTTTATACTAAAGTAAAAACTACTAATTATTAATATCCGCAAATAGTATTAAATGAATTTGAATTTATTCAATAAATATTGTGTAACATCTCAGAGCTCATTTAACTAAATATCATTGTTTTTTTGTTTTTTTTAACAGCTTTGGAAGTGATTGCAGCTCCTGTTCTTCCAGTAGCAACTGGGAAAACGTCTACTCCTCTCATCAAATGTGTTTATTTTCCCAATTGTAAGAATCTTAGCTGCAAGTTCTGGCATCCAGTAAAGGTAAACAATATTTTATGTATTAAAATCTATTCAGGATCACCTTAGTAGAGAAATAGTGACCTTTTTGAATCTTTTTTAGAATCTTATCTTATTTCATATTTTATTACAGATTACTTATGGCATTTCTCCTTAAGCCTATTTATAATCAAAAATAAATTATTGTTCAAATGATTAAAACAACCATTGTTCCATTCAGTCTTGAAATAAAAAAAGTTAAAAAAATAAAAGTCTCTCCACGTTTTATGTGGAGAGACTTTTTTATTTTAACACTTAATGATGACCTCCACGAACTCTTCATATTTTAACTCATGTTCCATTCGTTTATATAAACTAACGTTTCTCTTTTCCTAAGTAGAGTACAGCCATGAGCAATAATTAAATCCATTAAAGAGACAGTTTGTGTGTCAAGAAAAACTCCATGCTTAGGTATGCTGTATCTTGTGAAAATAGTTACAATTGACAATAAGCTATAAGATTGAATTAAAAATCTCATTAAACTAAAAAAAAATCTGATAGACAGTCCTCATACTAAATGTTCCTATGTACACGGTGGGCCAAAAAACCGCACTTTTTTGAACACTTACAGCTCAGATTTTGTAGTAGATAGAGATATGGAGTTTGCAGGATCTGAAAACTACAACTTTAAAAGCGATTGGGTGAAAAGCCATGCAATAAGGGTTTGAAATAGGGTCTTAAAAAAAGTTGTTGTCCAGGTAGTGATCTTGTCTGGTATTATAGTTTTGATAGAATAAATTACCATATGTGGAACAGGGGGGGTGTCTTTGTAGGTAAGTAGGAGGAGCCTCTTAGTGTTATAACAAACATTAAGTAAGTACAATTTTCAACATCAAACACACGTTAACTACAATCTTTCTTGAAAAGTAAAGACCAAATGCTAAATTACACGTTTATGCAAGATGTTATCCCGTCCCATCACTCCTTGCAAACAATTCAATACTTGTAAGAGAATTGCCTAGACTTCAGGCAACATTGTGCTTAACACATCTTCAATGTTTCTTATAATTATAACACCTACAACCTCCCACTTACCTACAACCTTAAACATGTAACCTTAACCTTAAAACATGTAAATTAATAGAAATTCAATCACTATATGTTCTTTCTATATTTACTACATAACCCACATCTAAATTGATATTCAAATAAAAACTAGCTTCTCCGTGCAACTGTAAGGCTAAAAAAATATATTAACTAAAAGACTACAAGCTTAAAATAAACTGAACAGTTTTGTAAAATAATTCAATATAAATATTTATGTATATACTTCATATTAGATGATTAGACTAGACACATTCACTAATGAAGAAACGTACTCAGCTTAGGAATATGTGAAAATTGCCATGTTATGATAGGCTTGCTTAAGATCTTTTATTTGAAGATTTCCAATGATATGTAAGAATCTATCAGGCCCGCTTACGTTCTTATTGCAATGTTGTAAGAATCTATCAGGCCCACTTACGATCTTTCATTAGAAGAATTCCAATGTTGTAAGAGTCTTTCAGGCCCACTTACGATCTTTCATTAGAAGAATTCCAATGTTGTAAGAATCTATCAGGCCCACTTATTTTCATTAGAAAATTTTCAATGTTGCAAGAATCTATCAGGCCCGCTTACGATCTTCCATTAAATTAGTTGATGTTATGTTCTTACCTTAATTTTTCGTACTTTGTACTCTGCCTAGCATTTATTAACTATAGCTTTGCCTTATATCATATTAATTCTTATAATTTCAGAGATGTTTATAAACTAGAATTTCTATTATAAATGCTTCACCGTATGTATTCTTTGATTTATTTGCTATTACTATTATCCCTAACATTTCTGTTTCCCCTTTTTAATTTTTTTATTTTACGTAGAACTGCAAGTTTGGGCGTACCTGTGCCAGGAGTGACTGCTACTTCTTTCATCCTACTCAAGTGATCCCACCCAAAGAACTTCTCACATGGACTTCTAAAATTTAAATATAAACTAGAAGATATTTATTTATTTATGGTTGATTTTGTACATTTCCAAAGGAAAATAATTGTTTTGTTTTTTTTGACTTACATTTATTTTATTTTATTATTATTTTTTTTTTCTAAAAGAAATTCAAAGAATTTATTGTAGTTTAAATACACTTAAAACTGATTCCCAAAAAAAAATGTTTACATTTATTTCTTTATCTTAATTTCTTTCCCATTTTCACAAATAATAAATCTTAATTTTTGAGAAAAACCTAGTTTGCTAAATAAAAAAAAATTCACACTGATTTTTTTTTTATAAATTTCACTAACTGTTCAGATTATTATTGCTTTGAGTAAACATTACATATCTCTCATTATCTCAGAAAAACCAGTAGTAATGGAAGCCAAACTTAACAAATTATTCTATCCTTATCCTAATAACACGATAATTCTAAAAAATTTGGATCCACTGTGCGGAAACGTCAGCAGGCCTGACAGAGCCTTGTAAGATGATTCTACTCAAGGCACGGAGAATAGAGCTATTGGGGGCTGAAAGGGAGGGCTTGGATCCACTGTGGATTCATCCATCACCAGCCTTAGCCCGGCATGAATCCACAGTGGATCCACTGAATCCATCCTCACTGAATGGGTTAAGAACAAGGATTTTCAACATCTTAAAGTTTGTAGTTATCAAATCTCTTGTTTTGAAAATTAATTTTAAAAATAATTATAAACAATAATTATATCTAATAGGAAATTGTAACGACGAAGACTTCTTTTATTGAAAAAGCATAATTTGAACTTACTTACTAGCCAACGTCCACTCTTGGCTGTTTAGTAATTTTTTGACCTTGATCAATAGAGATGGGCTTCAGTAAAAAGTTGGTTTTCATCCTCGTGGGAATGGTCTAGGGCTGTCCATGCATTAAGATGCTCTGCGTCTATGGTCTCGGTCTCATGTCCACATAGCTTGCATTCTGGGGAAGGTATAATCTTAATGCGGTGAAGGTGTGATGCAATATAGTATTGCCCAGTTTTGATTGTGATTTGTTGGTAAAAAAACAGCTAACAATAAGACAACCCTTTTTCAGGTAATGGATCAAATAATGATTAGCTGGGTATCTTAGTTGGCAATATAATTATTATATTATTGAGCTGAGCGAAGTGAAGCTCTTATACTACACTTTGCATTTTTTCGGATGCATACTCCTCCTAAACGGCTGAACCGATCTGCACAAATTTCGGCATGGTCATTGTAACCAACCACAGGAAGGTATAAATCTGAAATGGTCCAAATCGGTACACAGGGGTACGGGGTACGGAGTACATAAGTTTTCTCCTGAACGGCTGAACCGATCCGCACAAAATTTGGCACTGTCATAGTAACCAACCACAGGGAGGTATGATCTGAAATGGTCCAAATTGGTACACAGGGGTACGGGGTACGGAGTACAAAAGTTTTCTCCTGAACGGCTTAGCCGATCTGCACAAAATTCGGCACGGTTATAGTGACCAACCACAGGAAGGTATAAATCTGAAATGGTCGAAATTGGTACACAGGGGTACGGGGTACAAAAGTTAAAATAGTATATGCCCTTCAAGATGCATGTCATGGTAAAGCTCTTTTAGTGTACAGTTATTGTTGTTATGTTATAACTTTTGTCATATTTTCATTTATGAGGGATCATTCTATTGGTATAATAGAAAAAAAAAAAATAATAATAATAATAATATGATAAAAATGTACGTTCAGCTCAATATTGCAAGCATTGCACGCCTAGTTTAGTTAATAACAATGAAGAAAAGAAATATCTAGATATTTGCATTGTTTTATTTATAGAGGAAAGTTTAGGTATCATTCAGTGGCGAGCGGTGGGAGGAAGCAAAGGAAGCACTGCTTCAGTAAAATTTTGAAGTAAAATGTAAAATTAATTTGTTCACATAATATGTAATATTTATAGATATATTTATATTATAAACTACAGCAAACGTAAAACACGATTCATGTAATTAAAGACGTTCCATTTAAAAGCGAGCTGTCATTGGTAACGGTGACTCGAAATACCCCAATCCGTATTCATGTGAAGCAGAATTGTGGGAGCGTGGGTTAAAGGCTGCGTACGCATTCTAACTCAGAGACGGAGGAAGGGAAGGGTTGCCTTCTAATATGCAGGCAACTGAAGCTAGCTTCAGCCAATGGCGAAGATAGCCGAGAAAATCCAAGTGCACCCAAACTCATACGTTTGTACCCGACTCCCCCTCCGCGAAAGGGCCAGTCAATCCCACGTTTCACTCTATCTCTATTGACACTCTCGCAGCTCTATTTCTTTTGTTTTAGTGCGTCTAGCGTCTATCTATTATCTTAGCCTATGATTAACTGTCTATTTATTAACGTTGAGTGTAACTGCAATGGACTTCAAAGTCCGATGACCGTTCATTTATAATATCCCATATTAAACCTAGACTTAAAACTAATAAATTTGTACTAATACTAAATAAAAAAGCCGTTAATAAAAATTGTCATCTTAGTTCTTTTAAACCTCTAATAAATAGGCCTACAAATATACTTCTAAAATAACAAGCAGTAAAACTTTAACTGTAATAATAGGCCAAAAAAATATATTGTGGTTTCTCATAGTCCCTGTACGAGGGCGACAATTTATGTGGTTTCCTCTAAGTCGTTTAGGTAGCTCATAAATAAAAAAATTAATTTAAATGAAATTAATAAATTAATAAGGAGTTTATAAAAATAAAATGTTTAAAA
>KZ652274.1:180164-197206 GCA_001010745.2 Gerris buenoi
TGGAATTCAAAACTAACACAATCCCTAAAATATTTTGTTAATGCATTTTACGATATTTAAACGTGCATAAAAATCACAGATATATCAGGTAATCTTTCAAAACGGGTTTACTGTAAAAAATTCAAAACGCAGATAATAGACCTAAGTTGGTTTTACTCCTTGTTGCTCTCGTGTTTTAATTAGTAGTATGCATATTTTATTAACTTGTTAACAATTATTTAAGTATCGTTGCTTACTAAGATATAGTTGAACTGCGTTCAAATAGCATTAAAATTCACCATTTGCACCCTATTTCTCTAAAATTTTCCAGGGGAGGGCCCCCGGACCCCCCGTCCTGCTTCACTACATTTTACACCCACCGCACGCCACTGGTATCATTATATTATTTCTAGGCGTGTCGTTATTTCATGAAAGCAAGCAAAATTAAGAAAATTAGCTATTTTCTTAATATTCGCTCACTTTAATTATCATGATGAGTTGATAGTTAAAGAGGACAATTGTAGTAAAGAATTGTTTTGTGAGGAAACAGGACTATGTTTCAATAGTACATTAGATAGTAGATTAGACTTTGTATTTCTCCAGTGCGTGATAGCAACTCATTGTAGAAGAGGTGTAGTAAATTAACCAAATCAATGTCTTCAAACAAAATAATTGTATTTGTAACAATTGACCGGTTTTGGCTGTTCTAAAGCAGCCTTCTTCAGATAATCTTTGTAGGTTATCAGGAGACTCTAAGGCTAGGGGCACACTTCGCCACCCAGGTGGCGCACCACCTGGTTGACGCCACTTGGTTCCGCCACCTGCCTTGCACCACTTGGGTGGCACCGTGTGACAGGCTCAATTAAGAACAATGGGCTGACCACCTGTAGGTGGGGCTATACCGTGGGACGGTCGACCGGGTAGTGCCACCTGGCGGGTGGCGCCACCTCGTGTGGCAGGTTCCATTCTATTCTCATTGACGACCGGGTAGCGCCACCTGGGTCACTACCCTAAAAGTGGAAGTGACTTACACGTTTAGAGTAAATTGTTACAAATACAATTATTTTGTGTGAAGACGTTGTTTGGTTATTTTTTCTACACCTCTTCGATGATGCTATTAGTTAAGTTTCATTAAAATTGATATTGGTGAAAACTTAGTTTCCTCTATTTTAAAAGTTTAGGTCTGCTTTGATAGTTTTTGCAATCTTTATGATGGTAGGTCATAATTAGCTTATTGTTGGTTCCATATAAGTTTCAACATTCTAGTTTTTTTTTTAAGATATGTTGGTTCGCAAAAATACGGTAATGGATTGATTATCTTTTTCAGATTGCAATATGCCTCACTCAAATTTGCATAGAATCTTTTTATGTGCAGAATTATGTAAAAAATATTTTTATCTACGACTTGCATTGTAAGTGGACTTTACATTGCTAATAACAGGAAGTGTTACTTCCATCCCTTGGGAGTAAAAAAAAAAACAATCATACCAACTTAATAGGTATTTTTTAAGTATTATGTTGGTAGTAATGTTTTTTAGCTGTTTAAGCGCTAATTTTTCAGGAAGGTTACTTTAGGTTATCATAAAAAGTCTTTAAATTTAAAACAAACTATTGAAAGTATTTGTTGTAAAACGTGTATATTTAGTATAAAAATTGTTATTTTAATAAATCAAGTAACTAAATTTCAGTTTAAGGGGTTTTAAATTACATGAATTTGTAGATAAAACTTTTATACCTACAAACTTAATAGCTATTACCCATGGTGCACTAGTCGTAGATAAAATTTAATTCGCAACATGCATCGAAGTATTTCTGCTCTCGGGATTATCTCCCTCGGCAAGCCTCGAGAGCTAATACTACAGTTATCTCCCTCGGCAAGCCTCGAGAGCTAATACTACAGTTATCTCCCTCGGCAAGCCTCGAGAGCTAATACTACAGTTTTTTTTTCTTCCGCTTCGGCAGCTATGGCCATTAGCGGGAACTACTTTCCAGTACTAGCTATTTATCTTATGGTACATTCTTAGATCATAATAATAAAATCTTGCTTTAAAGTTCATTAAACACATCCTTTATAAAGTTGAGAACGTCAGCACCACGCCCCGATCCGATAGCAAACACAGACTCCAATGATTCTATATTATATTTGTCACGGTAGGATTTTAGTGCTGGGCAATCCAACATAATATGTCTAACATTTAAAGTTTATTTTTTACATTGTGGGCACACAGGAGGATGACGGCCCAAAAGAAGGTGTTTATGTGTCAGCCTTGTATGGCCTATGGCCAAACACATTAATACTACTGCCTCCCTCCGCGAGGAAGACAACAAATCCCCTTGGAGATTCGGGCGATATCTTTGTAAGGCCAGATCTTGGTTTAGCCAGTGCTCCTTCTAGACATGTTTCATCTTAAATTTTATTAGTTTTACTACATCCTCGACTCTTGTTGACAGTAACTCATTTTCACTGGCCTGGTCTGCTGCTGCTGCTTTGGCTGCTTGATCAGATCTTTCATTCCCCGGGATACCCATGTGGCCTGGAAACCACATAAAAGTAATACTAAAACCTCTCTTTATAAGGTGGTTATAAGATGATATAACCTTATTGACAAGAGGGTCTTCGGTGAAGATGTCATCCATGGCCTCAAGGGAACTCAAAGAATCGGAGTAGATCACTGCTTTCAATAGCGCCTCCTCCTCGATAACAACTAATGCCTTTAGAATAGCGGTCAGTTCAGCTGTAAATATAGAAGCGAAGATTGGGAGTTTCCAAGATCGAATTGAAACATTTACAACTGCACAACCCACGCCAATATCTGTCTTGGATCCATCCGTGTATAAAAACGACCACCCCTCGTATTTGGCGGCTTGCTCTCTGAATAAAGCTGAAACTACATTCATTTCCTGGAAACCTCTCAACATTTTAATTAATTTTGTGTTAATTGCTAATGGTTTATAGCTCCATGGTGCAACTTCTTGGATTTCTTTTCCTATCGTTGGTATTAGGGAAATTCCTCTTGACTCTATAGCTTTTAATGCTCTTATAGTAGCTGGCATCCTTCTGGTCTGTCCCCATCCAGACCCAGGAAAAGGGGCGGGACTGCAGAGAAACTCCCTAACAGGGTGGTTGGGTTTTGCCCATATCCTTGCAGCGTACTTTAACAGTCCCTCCTCCCTCCTAAAATCCAACGGCGCCCACCCAGATTCTCTGTAAAGAGTAGGCGTAGGTGAGGTACGATACTCTCCCGTGGCCAACCTCAGTGCTTTGTTAACCACAACATCCAACCTCCTGAGATTGGTTGCGCTTGCCGAGCCATATTCTATATGTGACAGAATGGCGGCTCTAACAATTTTGATCATTGACGTTTGGACCGCACTCCAGGGATAACGAGCCAAGGCTTTAATCCCATTTATGAAGATGTTGCAATTTTCTGTCACTGACACAATGTGTTGTTTCCAGGTTAAACGTTGGTCGAAAATAAGTCCTAAAAACCGGGCTGACTCCTTTATGTTAATCTGCTGGCCAGATAGATAGAGAGGAGGAGTCTCATGCAGGGATCTCAGGAGGCAGAAATGAATACACGATGTCTTCATAGGGGAAAACCTTAGTCCTCTTGCCTCAGCTGAGATTGATATTTTGTTAATTGCTGTTTGCATGGACTCAGCTATTTTTGTCAAATCAGAACCCATACAAATTAAACTTAAGTCGTCTACGAAGACCATTTTTTGGATATCGTTATCTACATTGTCAGCAATTCCATTTATGCCTATGGAAAAAAGGGTCACGCTCAGGACAGATCCTTGCAGAATCCCATTTTCCAATTTAAATTTATTGGACAGGGCATTTCCAATTCTTACACAGAACGACCGGTCATCAAAAAAAGACACCAACAAGGTCAGCATTCTGCCTTGTAGGCCCCATTATACCAGCCTCTCCAAAATATCTCTCCGCCATATTGTATCATAAGCTTTCTCAATGTCGAAGAAAACTGCCAAACCATGCTCGCGTTTAGCGAAAGCTGTGGAAATTATGTTCTCAAGCCGTACCATGTGGTCTTGTGAAGAGAAACCTTTTCGAAGCCTGCCTGATATGAGCTTATTAGTCTTTCATGTTCTAGCCACCTAACTAGGTGGTAATTAACCATTGATTCCAAAATCTTGCTTAAGCAACTAGACAAAGATATAGGACAATAACTATCCGGTCTGTTCATTTCATTTTTTTAGAATTGGAATAACAATGGACTCTTTCCAGCTAATGGGGAAGGTTCCCGCTCGCCATATCTGGTTATAGAGGTTTAGTAGCTTCCTCTTTTGGATTGTGCTTAAATGGGCCAAGATGCAGTAACTGATACTGCCCAGGCGAGGAGTCCGATGTGCTGGAAAAGGCTCTTTCTAGTTCCTTCAATGAGAAGTCCTTATTACATATTAAGGTATCTGCTGACTGTGTGTGTATAGGTGTTGATTCCTTCCTAATTTTTAATCTCTTAAAATCATTGGTATAGTTGAAACCGCTGGAGATTGTTTGAAAATGACTTTCGAAAATTTGCGCAACTTTTTGAGGTTCTGTTGCCGTAGCTTCATCTTGAATAAGTATAGGGGTTTGAGGGGGCTGGAGACGGCCCGTCATCATCTTTACCTTTCTCCAGAGTTCCCCGCCAGATAAGTCAGACTTGATTTTTTCTGACCGTTCCTGCCAATAGGCTTTTTGAGCCTCACGTCTTTTCCACCTCTCCAGAGGTTTTCTTTTTTTTCCCCCTATTTAGAGATTTCACTTCGGGGGTCCACCAAGGAACTGAGGATTTACATGGCTTTCCCCCACGTTGAGTGATGGCCGTGGAAGCACCACGTAGAATGTCGTCAAGAGTAGTGTCTGACATCTAGGTCAATATCCCCTTACAAATCCTGTAGAGTAACGTTTTCTCGGAATGTACCCCAGTCTGCTTTCTTAAATACGATTATTCTCGGTGGAATAAAATCACATCTGTTTATGTTAAATTCAATCAACCCACCCATGCGCACGACTACCTTCCACTGGGTGGATCTCCTTGCTAATGATTGAGTAACCTGGAATATCAAATTGATTGTTTGGTAGCAGATGACTTTCTTGAATGCTGACTATAAAAGGGCTATATTTATTTAGTAGAAGAAGGAGATCCTCCTTTTTATTGATTATTCCTCTGCAGTTCCATTGCATTATTGTTTTGTATCTGTTTGTCATTAAATTGTCAGAACTGTTCATCCCCAACCGGAGGAGGGGTACCACTGGTTGAAAAGTTACCTTCCTTGGTGCCCCGGGGTACTCCCCTAGGCCAGCCTTTCTTTTTCTTTGGTTTTAATGACTTCGAGTGTTCCTCACTTTCTGAGTCATATGAGGAGTCTCTTGGTCGGGTTTTCATGACGTTTTTATCCGTTGTGGCCTATTCCGATAAAGATGAATCTTCTGTTCCAGACGACATGGGGGTATTTTTATGAGTTCCTCCCTTATGTTATGGGATGATTCCCATAACATAATATTGTTATGGAATTCCTATGGGATGATTCCCGTTTGTTTTCAGGTTGAGGCCTAGAGTCCTGACGAGTGTGATCGATTTTTTGTAAAGAGGATTTTAACTTTGGAGGGGTAAAGGTGTGGGTTTTGGAGGACTGAGAGGTGAATTTTGGTGGGTTGGTCTCTTCTGGCCCATAAGGACTCTTTTGAGTGGGAGCGGAAAGATCACACCTAGCAGAAGGGGTTATCTGTCCTGTATGATCAACCTTGTTAGCATGATTCGTCTCTTTTCCCGAAGTGGCCTGCGTAGACTGGGGGGCAACTTGGGAGGGTTTTTGGCCACTAGGACCCTCCCTACTGTTAGAGTTGACAATTGTAGCAAAAGACGTGCCCGGTTTGAAATAGGATTTTTCTTGGACTAATGCCTTTGCCTCTCGTATAGTCATGTTAAAAGTGGCTAAGGCCCTTAACACCTCCTGCTCAAGAGCATACTTAGAGCAAGCTTTGGAGAAGGAGAAATGGCTTCCACATGAGCATAACTCTACTCTAGATCGGCATTTCATTGCTACATGTCCAACTTTAAAACTTCTAAAACATTGCAGTGGAGGGGGTATGTAGAGTCTCACCTGCAGATTGTTCAGGAGCATCGAGGGGCAGATTCGGTTTGGTAGATGGGGGGTATTGAAGGTTAGAAGAAAGGAATCCGTTGAAAAGTGCTCCTTTCCCCTGTCTTCTCTGGAATCTCCAGACTTTAACCACTCCCTCAGACTAAATGTTTCTGTATTTCTTCGTCCGTGCATCTGCGAAGATACCTGCTTGTGATTACTCCACGGGAGGTGTTTAATCGATCGTTTGGGGATGGAGAAACCTCTAGGCCTGCTACGGAAACTATTTCCGAAAGCAACTTTGCCTAATCTTCGTCTGTTGCACAAATATGAAGTGTTTTATCATCAATGGATTATTTAAGTTGTTCAGGTTTTCCTTGCAGCATATTGATAATTTTCTTTTCGATTTCGAAGGGTGAGTTCCTAAGAAAATCTCCTGAAACACATTTTATATAGAAAAAGCGAGCATAGTTATTTGTGGGTTGGTTAGGATGGTTACTCCAAACGTTCCTCAAGCTATTGAATTGACGTTTTCTACTTCCATCATTTCCTCTCCTTGTTTGTGGAGATCTGTTATTACTAGAAAATGTATTTCTAGAGCCAGAGTTAGTTTCTAAGGGGGGATCCTTAATTAGCTGGTCCATAAGGCTTACAATTTTGGATGGTTTTCCGGTACATTCCTTATTTGATGACTTTAAAAGCGGCTCTATGCTCTCTTTCAACACCTCAGATTTAGGGGAAGACTGGGCTACCTCTTTGGGGGGGATTTATTGTAGGGGTGGTTATAGTGGGGGCTGGATTGGGGATTTCAGGATCTGTGGGCATTTCAGAGAGGGCTTCAAATCTGTTTTTAACATCAACTGGCTTAGTTTTAATTGGCGGGGGGGTTCTTGCTGTCTTATTAGAAGCTCTAAATGCAATTTCCGGGGAAATCAGAGCCTCCACCAAGAGGAGAGGAGCATCTAGATCATCTAGTGTTGGTAGACAAGTGGGTTGGGCGATCTCAGCCGCTTCTGGCTGAGATGAATTAAGGTGTTCAGTCGTGACGTCGTCAAGAGTTGTGTCTGACATCTAGGTCAATATCCCCTTACAAATCCTGTAGAGTAACGTTTTCTCGGAATGTACCCCAGTCTGCTTTCTTAAATACGATTATTCTCGGTGGAATAAAATCACATCTGTTTATGTTAAATTCAATCAACCCACCCATGCGCACGACTACCTTCCACTGGGTGGATCTCCTTGCTAATGATTGAGTAACCTGGAATATCAAATTGATTGTTTGGTAGCAGATGACTTTCTTGAATGCTGACTATAAAAGGGCTATATTTATTTAGTAGAAGAAGGAGATCCTCCTTTTTATTGATTATTCCTCTGCAGTTCCATTGCATTATTGTTTTGTATCTGTTTGTCATTAAATTGTCAGAACTGTTCATCCCCAACCGGAGGAGGGGTACCACTGGTTGAAAAGTTACCTTCCTTGGTGCCCCGGGGTACTCCCCTAGGCCAGCCTTTCTTTTTCTTTGGTTTTAATGACTTCGAGTGTTCCTCACTTTCTGAGTCATATGAGGAGTCTCTTGGTCGGGTTTTCATGACGTTTTTATCCGTTGTGGCCTATTCCGATAAAGATGAATCTTCTGTTCCAGACGACATGGGGGTATTTTTATGAGTTCCTCCCTTATGTTATGGGATGATTCCCATAACATAATATTGTTATGGAATTCCTATGGGATGATTCCCGTTTGTTTTCAGGTTGAGGCCTAGAGTCCTGACNGAAGCTCTAAATGCAATTTCCGGGGAAATCAGAGCCTCCACCAAGAGGAGAGGAGCATCTAGATCATCTAGTGTTGGTAGACAAGTGGGTAGGGGGATCTCAGCCGCTACTGGCTGAGATGAATTAAGGTGTTCAGTCGAGACTGGCTGAACAGTAGTAATATTTTTTGAGAAGGTACTTCAGTTTTCTCCCTCGGCAAACCTCGGGAGCTTACTTATTTATCTCCCTCGGCCTTAGGCCTCGGGAGCTAATGGAGTTTTCTTCTTCGGCACCGCCTCAGGAGAAAACTTAACCTCGAGCAGGAAAACATAAAGGGTGGGCCAAAAAAACCGCACTTTTTTGAACACTTATAGCTCAGCTTCTGTAGTAGATAGAGATATGGGGTTGAAAACTACATTCTTCTACTTTAAATTTCATATCTAAAACTTTAAAAACGATTGGGTGAAAGCCACGCAATAGCGGTTTGAAATAGGGTCTTAAAAAAAGTCGTTGTCCAGATAGTAATCTTGTCTGTTATTATATTATACATTTGACAGAATACATTAGCATATATAATATACATGGTGAAGGGGAAGGGGGGGGGGGAGACTTTTCAGGCAAGTGGGAGGAGTCAAGCAAGAGGGAGAACATCAAGCATAAACGTGTAATTTAGCATTTTATCTTTAATTTAAGGCAAAATTGTGCTTAAGCTTAAACCATCTTCAATGTTTGTTATAATATAACACTGAGGGACTCCTCCCACTTACTTTCAAAGAACCCCCCCTCCCCCCTTCCACCATATGATAATTTTTTCTATCAAAACTATAATACCAGATAGATCACTACCCGGACAACGACTTTTTTAAAGACCCTATTTCAAACTGTTATTGCGTGTCTTTCACCCAATCTTTTTTAAGTTATAGATATACAATTTAAAGTAGAAGAATGTATTTTTCAGACCCCACAAACCCCATATCTCTATCTACTACAGAAGCTGAGCTATAAGTGTTCAAAAAAGTGCATTTTTTTTTTGACCCACCCTGTACTTCTCTCCCTTGTTGCGTAAATAACTATTGGTAACAGCACATCTCTTTAAAAAAAAACATAAACCTTTTTGCGTAAAAAGTGAAAAATAAATCCTACCGCGGGTTTCCGCAAGCCGAGCGAATTTCCATTGGAAATTTGTAGTATTTGTATAATCGTATTAGTTTAAAAGAAGTTTAAACTGCACAACATTGAACTACAAATTTCCAATGGAAATTCGCTAAAAAGTAAATTTCGAACTTTATGGAGGGGGGACGCTCCCCTAAAAGGGGGGACTTTACTGTTTCTTACTACTACACCCCTTAAGAGTGTTTTCACAAAGTTTCAAAACTTTATAAATTATTTTCCCTATTATTCCTTATTTTCCTGGACTACTTAGTCACTCGTACAATATTTATTTTTAAAATCACATTATTTTAGGTTGTCGGATGGTTTTTGACCTAGTGTTCAGAACTTAATTCCTTTAAAGTTATGATTTTATTATTGATATTTTTTAAGATTTTAAGTTATGGTAAGAATTATTATAGATTTATTCCCCAATTTGTGGCGTAAAGCTTGGACAAATGAAGTTCGTAATTATCTTTTGAAAATTGTATTGTCATAAAGAAACCACTACGATACTATCAAGGCTAAAAACTGGGAACTAGTAAACAGAAGTGATCTTGACCTCCTCTTGCTTTGTAATGTTTTCCATAAACCTGTTAGTTGAGTAGGAAGAACCGGAAATAGAAAGTCCCTGAACTTAAGAATAACTGCTCTGACCATAGTTGTATAGAAATAGATTTAAATAAATTGGTTGTACGTAAAGTCTCAATAAAACGACTAAATTAAAACAATAAATGGTTGACGCTGACAAAAATCAATTACTATACTTTACTTAACTTTAAAAGTTCTTATAACTAATTTGATAATCTCACTGAAACATTTAGACTGGTGAAGTGAGAGTACTTACCTAAGTGGTTTTATAGCAGGTACTTAAAGTACTTTCATATCATACGATCTGATTTCAATCTTACGAAATTTACGCAGAGTCTTATGTCTTATCTATATCTAATGTTTACACTAAGTAGGTCCCTGTTGAAAAAAAAACAAAAAAAAAAAAAACTTTTTTTAACATTTTTATCACATCAACTACAAATAAAAAAGTGATTTGCTCTTATAATTTGATTAGTTATTATTTAATTTTATATTGATATAATGGTTAGATGTATTAGTAATGTTATAATATGCAGTGCAATTTAATGAAATTGAAATAATATGTTTTGTTTAGTAATAACATTGATTAGCTTTTTCGATGACAATAAAATTCTGAATGCTTTCAGATAGATTGACGCCCTTGTACTCTGGTATTATGATACCAAGGGAAATATATCTGTATTAACAATAAAGAAAAACTTTCATAACTAAAAATAACTAAATTGTACATTGCCGGCTTTGGACCACTAGTGCTCTAACCACAAAAATAAATTTACAAGATGTATACATGTACAGACTTAAATAACAATCCACAATTAGATTGAACAGTAACGATTTAAAAAAAAATATAAAAAATAGAAATGAGATCTTTAACCTGTCTTCAAGAAATACGTTTTTGGCGGTAGTGCCTCCCCACAGAACTAACATTTTTTTCTTTTTGGAATTCGCCTCGGAGTATGACTTTTTTTAGGCAAAATTTCATTAAAATCGGTCAATTATCCTCTTCAAGTCTGCAGACTACAGACGAAAAGACAAACAATAATAATAAACACCTTTTGTGGGCTCAGAGGGTCTTTAAAACTTGTAAATCCATTAATTTAATGTTCAAATCATCACAATATTTTCTCTTATTATGTATAATACTGTTTACTGTTTATATATATATATGTAAGTAAAAGTACTGTTGGTTAAATTTATTTAGTACAAGCTGATCCGGCGAACTTCATACCGCTTATCAGTCAATAATAGTCGTGTTAACTTTAGCTAAACTTATACTTTAGTATTTATTAACATAATAGCTGACTCGACAGACGTCCTGTCTTATCTAAATATTCAATTCTAACTTTTATCAACTCATTTAGTAGAAATAATAAAAGGTGTCATTATTAAAAAAGATTAATAATAATAGTTACAGCAATTATAAAGAAATAAACTTAGACAGCTGTAAAAGAGCTAATGTTAATGAAGTAATATTGTTTTTTCTTTAAAAAAAAAACCACCACATTAATAACATAAGAAATGTATAGCTGCTACCTTTAAAAACCTTATAAATAGATTATTTAGTTAAATAATGTTGCCTTTGAATAAAAATAGAAATATATCAAAAGATTTTCTTTAATTTTCCATTTACCCCCTCCTCAAATAAAATATGACAAAAATGTACACAACAACAATTACTGGATTCTTGAAGAGCGATATGCATCATGAAGGGTATTCATTACTTTGACATTTGTACACCGTACCCATGTGCATGTGTATCAAAATTGGTGTACCAACATAGTTTTAGGTTTCTGTACAAAGTACAAAAAGAACCCTTATACTCGTATAACTGCTCTGTCTGTCCGTTGGCTTGTTTCAATTCATAAACTACTATAGCTAGAATCACGAAATTTGGCACACAGGTACATCTCGGCATTTTAGACAACTGGACAAATTTTGGAGTTTTTACACTTAATATTTCCAAGATGGCGGCCCGGCCAATATGGCAGGTGATTAAAAAAAAGTTTTTAGTTACCATGGCATGCTATACATCAATTTAAAGGTCTTGAAGTATAAAAAAAGAATATGCAACGATTACACTTAATATTTAAACTTAATCGTACAGAAACCGGCGATTATCGCCTCACGTACTTACGTGAAGCGCGCCTTACTTGTTACTAACTGAGAAACCTTTACGGGCATGTGTCTAACCATTCAATAAAGTTTCATCTCAATTAGATGAACGGTTTAGGCAGGCATAAGAGACAGACAAAAAATTTACCAAAATGTTCTGTCCAAATCATACCTTCCTGTGAGAGAATCGATCCCGGCCTCTTGCTCTTTGCAATTAAATTACCACTCACAAATGAATTATCACTCCCTATTATATATTATATAAGGCAAATACTTTTTTAATATTTAAGTAATGAACTGTCAGTATTTGAAAAGTCACAATAAGTTCAGTAGAACTTTCTTCTCCGTATATTCATCTCTTTCTAAATCAACAGACTCGTTGTTGGTTTCTTTAATTTTATTTTAAGAACTAAAGTTTTAAAAGAAAAAAAGTTGAAAATTACTTTTCGTATTTTCCCCTTAATATTTCTAAGAAAACCTCCAAATTTAAAATAACTTTTTCTCTCTTTTTTCACTTTGGTTGACAATATTTCCCATTTCCGGCCTCTCTACTTCATTATGCACCATTTTTTTTAAAGAAACTTTTTACTTCCTTATTCTTTTAAAGAAATAGAGATATTTTGTTGGTTAAAGTTTATAACTTCACTTCAAACCACTTAGAGTATATGCCTAATTTATATTAATTTTTTAGTTGACTGTCAAAGTGTACTAAAGAAGGCAATATTTTCACTTTTTTTATTATTTCATCTTTGGCATTGTGTGATTACATGACAAACGGGTTTACTTTCTTGTTCGTAGTATAAAAGGGAAAAAGTATTGTGATGGCGCGAAAATTCTTTCTAGAGATTTTGATGGATTTATTCGTTTTAACACTTTAAGAGAACAAAAAAGGTTTTTTAAAAAATGTCTGCTGACTGTAGTCTGTCATTTTTCGCAGATTTGTGGAACCTATTCTACTGTCTGATTCTGATGAAATTTGGAATACAAGTTCAGTAAAATCATACTCCTGGAAGAAATGTAAAATTTTATATTTTACCTCTTCATTTTAGGGGTTTACCCCCAAAAAGTCTAAAAACACGTAAAACAATTATTTCTCGAATTCGGTTTCAACAATTTTTTGTTATTTTGATTAAAGAATTCTAAAATGTAGTCGTGTAATGCGTTTTCTAACGAGTCTAACTATATTCATACTGCCAATTGGTGTGGCACATAGCTTCCTCGCCACGTACTTTATTGATTTAATGCGTTTACAAGCCATTACAGTCTACAGTCTATAAGATTAGAGTAGGCACAATCGAAGGCGGGAAACAACATATGTGGAGGTAGTTTTGGGGTTATAAAAAGAGAAAATCGGTGTTGCCATGTTATATTTATTTTGTGGAACAGGGGTAGAGTAGAGCATTTTTTTCTGAAGTTGCATTCAACATGGGGGACCAATAAAATCGTTTCCCTCAAAATTTTCCCGCCTTTTGATTGTGCCAACTCTAATCTTTTTGACTTGTAGTTTGTTTTAATTTGTCAGTTTTTTTTGTGTCAAAAATGTATTTATTACATTAATTGAAGTATCAATTTAGCAAAAGTTGCAGAGTTCAGACGGTTCGAATTAATGTGGGGCTAACTGCGGATTACTTTCAATAAACTATAAAAGTTTCATAAAGATCATATGAGTACTTTTGAAGATAATAAGTTTAAATAAATGTATGTTAGTGCGCATGTGGAAGAGAAATAAATAGGCGTAGAATGTTGAAACTTATATGGGACCAACAATTGGGCTTATTATGACCTACCATCCAAATTTCATTAAAATTTGACGTGTAGTTTTTAGATATCTTGGTTCGCAAAAATTGAACGATAGGCAGACATGAACTAAAAATGGCAGATTGTTAGTTTATAGTGCTAGTACAATTATTTGTTTATTTTTTATTATAATAATATATTTATTATTATTAATAAGATACAAAGCGTATAGTTACTGTGTACAGGATTTTAACACCGAAAGAGAGTAGGAAAATAATTCAGAAAAAGTGATTATATTAATTGCCTTGCTGCGTTTATAGCTTTAAACGCAACAAGGTAATTAGTCTAATCACTCTTTTCCGTTTTTTTTGTTAATTATTTTCTAGTTAAATATTGATGTTTAAATATTTATTTATTGTTTTTCTCCACATTCTATTCTTTGTATTCTCAAAAACGGTTCAAAAAAGGGTTTTTATTTGTAAATTTGTTAATTTAAATTCCAATTATAGTATTCGTCACTTTTTTTTAGAGAAAACCTGCTTAATATAATTTTCCTACAGTTAACCGATAAATTAGTTGTTATCGCACTCAAAATAGTATGCAAAACAGCAGATTCCTGCTCTTACTACTGTACTTACTACTATACTTTACAGCACTCGTTTTACCTTAACGTACTCCAGTGTTCCAACTTACGAACATAATGAACTTAAATCTAATCAAAGATTAAATAATCCATATTATAATAATAATAACAATGACTACTAATTATGATTTTTTTATTAACCACATGATTTAAACACTATAATGTCAAATATAAAAATGTTAAAAATATAAAAAAGTAAAGATAGACAATCTAAAAAAAAATACTCTGCCAATTAGTGTGGCACATAACTTCCTCGCATGCTATCTTGTAGTTTATTGTTATATTAGCATTAACGATTTATTACTTTATTGTTTATTGTGTAAGTAAGAATAATTAACAGTTTTTAGCGATATATAANTTTCACTTTTACCGTCTTCAATTATCATGGATTTGGTTTTGCTAAACACCATAATCTGCAGGATTATACTGGCCTATACTTTAGACACGGGCCCCTTCGGATTATTAGATGATTTAAGTGATGTCACATTGTTAACTAGTTTTGTAGGCAAAGCAATCAGGCCCGTTTTAGACGTTCATTGCGCCCTGGGCACCCCGACACAATGCGCCCCCCCCCTCCCCCCCTACTTGTATACATGGTGTCCCAGCTAATATGAAACAGTGAAATATCTTCGAAACCATAAAAGATAAAAAGCTGCGGTTTTCAGGGTTAGATAATGGCTAAAAAGGCTCTTCCAAAAAGTATGCTGGACATTTTTTGTGTTCAGCAGAAATGTGTACAATTTAAATATTTAAAAAAAGTGTATAGGGGGCCAAATTTCTAATATTGCATTTGGATTGTATAGCTAAATATGAGAACTTTTTACTCTTGGAAATGTTTTGTTCCAAGCATTAGTTTGCCGTCTGGAGAGCCCTTAACGTGCTAAAATTGAAACTTAATTAAGAGACAAAAAGTTCTTATTTTTAGTCATAGAATCCAAATCCAATTTAAATTTCATACCTTATATGTAAATGTTTTTGCCCAAAAAATAGGGTGTTCAGCATGGTTCAAAAAGAGGTGAAAATACCAATAATGCATGTTTTTAAGAATGGATTAGGATTTTACGCCATAAAATAAGAACTTTTTGTCTCTTGAATTATTTTCCTAAATCCATTAGTTTAGCTGTGAAATGGACTTAAAGTTTCAATTTTAGCACGTTCAGGGCTCTCCAGACGTAAACTAATGCTCGGAGCAAACAACTTCCAAGAGTTAAAAGTTCTTATTTTTAGCTATAAAATCCAAATCCAGTTTAAAAATTTGGCTTCCTTTAACTTTTTTTTAATTATGAAAATGTTACACACTTCTGCTGATCACAGAAAATGTTCAGCATCTGTTTCGGAAGCGCCTTTTTAGGCATCATCGGACCCTGAAAACCGCATCTTTTTATCTATCTTGGTTCCGGAGATATTTCACTGTTCCATATTAGCTGGGACACCCTGTACTTATAAAATTATATTGTTAAATATTAAATATTTTATGGTAAATATTGCACTCTTACAAAAACAATTAAGTGTAATAATTAACATTTGGAGTAAAAAGATAATTTTTGAAATACTAATAAATTGAATAAATAATTAATATACAGTTTTGTCCCCAGTTCGAGTTACCTATAGGTGTTAATGCAACAACATTTCACTTTGCGAGAAAAAGTTACTCTTTATAATAATTTTTACTTGTTTTGAATTGAAGGATGATTATATTAAAAATTTCGTACTATGTAAACTGTACCCAAGAGTAAAGTGGGGATATGTTTGATTTTCGAAAAATGTTACTCTTATAAAATTAATAAAATTGTTTTTTAAGGTAATTTATGTGCTAAAAAAGTGAAAACAGACAACTCAGACAAACTTTCTCATACCCGAGCTCATAATAATTTTATCAAAATAATCATAAAAATAACTTCTCCACGGCGAGAAATCGCACCCGGCCTCTCTCTCTCACTGTCCGCGTTTAAAGCTATTTTCTCAGAAACTGGATTTTCCCGGGAAAACGGCTTATATTGTTAGATTCTTACAAATAGACAAAATCGTCAAAAAAAAAATTTCTGAGCTTTTGGGAGGTAGCACCCCCAAATTTGGGACTTAAATACATTTCTTGATTTCGCCTGGGGGGATGATTTTTCTGAACGTGTGTGCCGAATTTTGTCAAAATCGGCCAAGTAGTTTAGCCTCCACGCGCGTGCACAGACGACAGACAGACATTTTTTTAAAAACAACTTTTCGGAATCCTTTGGGACCTCAAACGTGTAAATCCATCCAAATCGAGTATTTATCTCACAATATTTTATTTTATATTGGAGAAAGTAAAAAATATGTCAAATTTACCCCCTGAGCTACAGTCCTCAGTTTGGGTTGCCTATTCGTGTAAATTCTAAAAAAACAAAAAAATGTACTCTTTATAAAAATGTATGCTTGGTCTAAAACGAAGATCAATCGTAAACAAATTTTATGAAAAATCGACGATTAAATCGGTATAGTTAATTTCTAGAGTTATGTCGTTAAAATCAGAGTTTGCGTGCATAACAACAGTAAACTGTTGAGCTTGTCGTTACGCATTATAGACCTACTTACTGATTTTATTCTGTGAAGAGCTGAAAGCTCCCGAGCAGTTGGTTACTGGGAGCGTTTGGTATATGCAAAGGTTATGTATAAGGGATATTAGGTTTACATTAAACATTTTCCCATTTATATTTTTTGCCCTTGACAAGTTTAGCCGTGCCCCCCTTTTTACCTTTTGAGTTGCGCCACCAAACCTCTTGCGCCCCTGGGTACGTGCCCATCGTGCCCCTATAGTTAAATCGGCCCTGGCCAAAATATTAGTAGGCTTAAGCTATTTTGTTTTTTAATTATCAAGTATTATAAACTATCAATCCCCTATGAATTTTGGGTGAAAAAGTTAAATAAAGCTTAAATATAACATAATGTATCAATGTGTAATGGTCTAGACAAGAAGAGCTAAAATGTATTATTAAGTTATCCATTTAAACAATAACC
>KZ652275.1:4872-17256 GCA_001010745.2 Gerris buenoi
CATTTTTAGATAGAAAATTTACACTCATATGTTGAAATCTATCTTATACTAAATTCCATGCTACTCACGCGTGGAAGTGCCACACTATTTACCAGACGTTTTATTTATTTACTTGTAATGTTGTAATGTAAGGATGTTATAATATAATTGCATAAGATTTTAATAAAAAAATATTCATTGTCAAATTGGATTAAGAGATTCCTGAAACGTGTAAAAAATTGTTAGAAAAATGTTCGAAAAGTTTCCCATATTTTCTCCTTATTATGTAGGTATAACTATAGAAAGTAAAATTGGTAAAACAGTTATTGTGGGAAGTCTAATTGAAAATTGGTGTATTTAATTGAGTTTTTAGAGCCGATGCCACTATCTAGGACTCTGGTACATGAACTTGTTACATTCTCAGCATTATATTACGTTACATACTCTCATTATTAGCTTTGCACTTTTTTTTTGTTTTTCATTAAGTTTGGCTTCATCATTATCCTTTTACTAGATGAGATCTAATTGAAGGGATGATACAGAAAATTTTAAATGGCGTGAACGGATCCAGTTCATATGTTAGGTTGATTAAGATTTTGGTTCCATTGTAGGAGGCATTGTATCTCTCACATTATAATGATTAGAATCTTGTGTGAGTCGAGTAGTGTGATGTTAGTCGTCGTTAGATGAAATCATTTGCCCTGTTTTTTATTCTTGGCTTTATATGTTCTCATCCCTTAGGCTTTGTTTGATTTTTATACTATATTTTCAAGCCTATTGTTTTTTTGTTCTTTCTTTGTATAATCTTTATAGTTAGCTTTTAATTTTTAAAAAATTAACTAGTAATATATTTTTGTTTTGTAGAAATGCATTACTTCTATTTTGTCGATTTTTTTCTAGATGTTTTTTAAATCTATATAATCTTTCTCAATTCAACGCTACTTTTCATATTACTTAGAATATAATACACAGAGAAAGCAATTTAATGGCACGAAAATTACGAGATTTTTGTGGATTTAAATGTTTGAGCCCCTGAGCCCATTATTATTAAAAACATAATTAAAAAGCGTTTTTTTAATAATGTCTGCCTGTAGTCTGTGCAGTAGCGTCTTAGTAGGTGGAGCCTAAAACTGAACTGATTTAGATGAACTTTGCCATAAATGTTTGAGAAAACACACCGACGTAAAATCAAGACATAAATTTTAGGAAGTTTAAAAGGTGAATGAAAAAATGCCTCATGCTTCTGGGAACTGAACATGGATCCTTGGTTTTCGAGTTTTATCTCTCCTCTTAATATCTATCAAAAATTTATCTTAATAATCTTTTTCGATTGTCTTTATTTGTATTGCTTATTTAGAAGTTAGGTATAGTTTTTTCATGGACTTGGCTAAGGAGTAGCATAGTAATTATACGCTAAAAAGAGAAGAAAACAATGCGACTGAGAATTCGCTTTCTCTTATTGATAAGAAGATGTTAAAATAAAGTAACAAATGAATGGAATTGGAATCAAGATATCTATTTCTCTTTTCTCACCATTAATTGCTTTTTTTAATTAACCGTCGTGTTTCTTTAGCAGTCTATACAATTAGTATGGATTTTAATCTTTACGAATGACGCCATTATTTTCAATCACTTCGATTATTGATCTTGAAGTCTTAAGTATACTAAACGCTTGAGGTTTAAATCAGCCATCGTATTGTCATGGGGAAATAAGGGATTCATCTAAGAGAAACTAGGAGTTTAGTTCGATATCTTATAGTCGTCACATCATTCATAATCTGACCATGTATTAGTGGTTAAACAAAAGTTTAGTTTCTTTTAAATAGTTTTAATAAAATTGTAGTGATCGGTTTGAAGAATGACATTTTTTTATGTCTCCGATTTCAATAATCCCTGGATGAAAATCCTTTTTGCGTACATCAGGGAACATTTTGTTATCGTGTCTTTCTGTGAACCATCATATCTTTAAAACTACTCGTCATATTTTAATGAAATTTTGATGTTAGGTCACAATTAGCTCCAGAGCCAGAGATATTAATTTCATCTGCGTACATTAAATACTGTGAACATAATATTTTTATTCGCGTAAATATAACAAAAACAATTTGAAACATAAACTAGATAATAGTTGGTCTTAAAAGGAAAACAAAAGTAAAGTACACGATTGGAAGCGAAGAAGCCATGTGCCACACTAATTGGCAGACTATTTTGTATTCGTGCATGAACTGTTTACTTGAAAGCAAGAGAATTGTTTTAATCTTTTTTGGAATTGTTAAAGCAATTCATGTTAGGGGTATTGGAACTTGGAACTTATATTTTAATGGTATTCTATTAAGGATTGAAAATTGAATGAAGGACGAAGAACTTTTATGTCTTTCAGTTTTAGTTGTTAAGAATTGAATTATTTTTGTTTGGAATTTATGTGTAAATCTAATTATAGTTTTGTAAAATACCTCTCAGTGACATTTAAAAAGTTTATTATATCTTTTTCTGACTTGAGTTAAAGAGGGAGTGGCGCAAGACAGTGGTGGAGTATTACCAGCTACGATAATGAGAGGGTACAGGAGAGATGGGACGCTGAATACAGGGGCGGAGTTAGCTTCGGTACAAAGGTCAGGGGGTCTGATGTAATACTGTACGGAGTTGAGTTGACCTTACACAGTTTGCTCACAGCTGGCTGCTTCAGGGACGAAATGAAGCTCAGTGGCGCAATCTATAAGCTTAACAACTTTTCTTACAATGATCTGACTCAGAGCTTACATGTTATTTCTGCAGATATCACACCGCGCTTCTTATTTCAGAGAATACTTGGTGTTCCGCTCAAAATATAAAATGCTTACCATTTCTTTTTATCCTCCTCTAGATTACAATTTTCAGATGTAGAGAAATTGTAACTAAGCGTTTCAAACAACCCCTAATTGCTAAATTGTAGTTTTTTTAGATCCTTTTAATAGCCTACAAGTTCCTTGGACCTACTGAAAGGCGTTTTACTCAATTACTCACATAGGTGCCATTTATCGACTCTTATCAGCCTAACTACTATAGGTTTGTTCCAACCACACTTCAAACTGGTTTGAAACAGCCCGACGCATGCGCATCGGACCACACTTGAACGTTTTTTTGCTAATGCACATGCGTCGTATAGTTTGAAACTAGTTTGAAGTGTGGTTGGAACAAACCTTATGTCTTCCATGACCGATTGACGCCACACGCATATTATAGACACCCATTTACCTTACGTCGCGGCGTTAGGTAAACACTATACATGCGTTTACATCGGGGTTTGAACTCAGACCATATTGTCGGACTTAACAAGCGGATGCACAAGCAAAGCGCTATTTTGGGAGATTATAAGATAAATCGAGGAAAATTTGGTATAAAGAAGTTGGTAACCCTAAATAAGTTAAATTTCCTCAATTTGCATCGCACGGTTGGGTATTTATTTAAAAAGTCTTTGAGCGCTATTTTTCGGTTACATTATATTAACTTAATAATCAAAAAATTAAAAGATTTGACTATAGACACTTAGTTGACACAATAGTTTATAATTTATATAAAAAAAATATGTATTTTTTTTTTTAAAGTCGTGACCGCAAATGGTTAAGAGTTCCAATAAAACTATGTATGTACTTCTATTTAGGAAATATTAAAGAATTCAGATAACATTTGCTCTTTCACATTACACCTCAAACAGCCAAAGTAATATTTTACTATGCTGGATAAGGCTTAGAAAANAAAACAAAGTTTAAATTCTATCTAAACCGCAATTGATAACATTAATATTATCTGTGAGTCAGTTGAATCATATGTTCCGATAAATTGTTATATTGGTGAAGCATGAAATTAAACATGTTCTTGCAAATAGCTACTGTTATGTTTGGACAAGTGTCAATATAATTTACTCCGTAAACATACATCTAGGATAACAATTATATCAAACTATGACAATAATTCCACCTATACAATCTGTTGGATATTGTTGCCATCAATAATTATTGTATTGGTAGATTGAGTTTGTTGATTTATCCGCAGCTGTCTTCATTCTTTCTACAATACCTTTTTCTTTTTTTCTTTTGTCGCAAATACAAATTTTACATGGAGCGACCAAATAAATGGCCTAACATATTAATGATTAAGTGCTATCTTCGCTTCTGAGCTTATCAAAAGAAAGCTTTGTCATCATTCTGATGATAAGTAGACATTACTTGTGACTTAGGTATCGGAAGAATTGTAATAATTTTGAAGAACTAAACATCTACGTCCATTGGTTTCTCTTTGACATGCGTACTAACTATTAACACCTACATTGTATATAACAATAATAAAGTACGCATCTAGTTTTTTATGAATTTGTAGCCACAGATGATCTCTTATAAATTTTATCTTCGCAAATTTATTATTGCTTAAAAATAAGTGTATTCTATTTATTCCAAATTATGTCTGATCAAATTTTCTTTTATAAAAAAAAAAAAAAAAAAAAAAAAAAAAAATCACAAGTTATAGTAAAATATTTTTAAAATGAAAGCATATTTTCATAGGAAAATAGTGAAAAGTGTCACATTCTAGTCCTTTTTAAATTATTCAGTAATTGAGTATTCGAAATTCAGCGACACTGCATCTTAGCTGGTATATTTATACATAAAGAAAAATAAGTGAAACTACTTGAAATATAAATTTCCATTTATAATTTTTTAGCAGAGCTTAAATCTGTTTTCTTCGCGTGGATTTTGTCAGGGAAGAGGAAATTGGAGTAGCAGGAGACGTTGAAACAGATTAAGACTGTCTCATGCATATTTAAAACCGTTCGCTCTCTTAGTACCCTTGTGAGCTCTTGAATCTCTTTAAACATAGTTAGAACCAGGAATATTTTTTACAATAATATATAAAAATAATCCTTTTCACGTTGATTCTAGGACCAAAATTTTAAACTTCTTTGTATAATAATTCTCTTTGAACTTTTAGTGGAGATTCCACTTCCTGAATGATTGCGAAAATGATTCTACTGTTTGAAGTTTTTAAAAGGATAAACATTTAAGAGTTATTATTCATCAAGATATCTGTATCTTGTTTATAGTTTATTATTATACTGAATGTGTATGTATGAATGTAAAATAAGGATGTGGAGAAAGATCCACGTTACCTGCATATTCTGCGATAGAGTGCTGAAGGATAAGAAACGGACAGAATAAGGACCAGGGTCCTACATTGGCACCAGGGAGTTCGTTAGTTAGTTATTGTCAAAAGCACAAATAGAATTTAAAGGCACTAATTCGGAAAATAATAAGTTCTTTAAGTTCTCTACAAAATTGTGAATGAACTTTGAACAATGATAGGTTTTCCTTTCATTACAAAAACTCACCAATATCTTGACTTACTCAAAATTAAATTGTAAATTTAACTTCGTAAACATTCCTTTAGGCAAGGAAAAGTAAACATCTGTCCAAACTAATTGTTTTGGAAGTTCAATGACTGTTTGACTCTAGGTTTGAGGGAGATTTATCCGCTGTGGTTATAGGTATACTGTCTCAGAGGCCTCGAAGAACCTAATAGAGATAAATATTTCAACGAGTTGTCTCTAAGTTTAACCCAATACTTCCTCTGTTAGTTTCCATATATATACTTTTACCTTACAGAGAATGAAAATGTGAAAAGATTGTTTGGGTAAAGTTCAAGCTTGTAAACTATGAGCAGAAGAAAATGCGAAAAGCTTGTAAAACAAAATATTTTCTTATTTTTTCATCTATCTCAATTATATTTTTGTATATTTATGTCATTCAGTACGGTTTCAATAACTTTTGAATAAAAAAAGATAAAACATGAAACTTTAACTAATAGTTTTATATTAAAATCAGCTGTTTATTTATACTTTTGTTTTGCTTATTTGTTCCAGGTATATGATCTTATTAATAGAAGATGTCTATTTTAAACTATCATCCTTTGATTTGGTAAAGTAATTCATTTATATATTTTGATGATGAATGAGATCAGAAAGAAATTTTTATAATAAAATGTGCTTTAAATTTTATTAGATTTTAAATTGAATGATTATTTCAGAATAATTTCTCAGAACAAATTTTCATTAATTTAACTTTATAGACACTTAGTTGACACCATAGTTTATAATTTATATAAAAAAAATATGTATTTTTTTTTTTAAAGTCGTGACCGCAAATGGTTAAGAGTTCCAATAAAACTATGTATGTACTTCTATTTAGGAAATATTAAAGAATTCAGATAACATTTGCTCTTTAGCCAAAGTAATANAGACAAGAAATCATTATATACATAATGGGTATGCTTACTCATCTACAAAACCCTAAAAAGTACTTGGACTAAGTACTTCCCTGTGATTTTTTTTTTTTTCGCGAAACAAAAGTTATACATATTCTTAAAAACCCACTTTATTTTTAAATGACCGCTGACCCGCTGATCCTCATAATTTTGTAACTCATACCATTGACGAATTTGTTTAATAAATAAGACATTCATATTGGATTTGTATGTTTTCTGCTGATTATGACATTTCATAAACGTGCGGTCAAACAAAGTATTGCAAATATTAATATCTTCTTCATCAATCTCTGAATCTCTTCATTAATTACCTATCGATATTATTCTTATAAATTATCGATAGTAAAGGTGCTATAGTTAGAGCGCTCTGAATAACGATGACATTGTTAGAATTGAGAATAGAAATCCTTTAAAATAAAAATATGGAGACATCCCAAAAATCATACCTTTTTTAATTAACATCATCTAAATTCAGGTGAAATGACGAGGATCAGTTTAAAAATAATTCAAATATAAGCTTTTTTAACTTTAAACTTAAGTATCTTCAATTTCTAGTCAGTCTGCTCAAGAATTGCCCAAAAAGGAGTCAGCATATGTCAAAATTCTTACTCTTCATTAGTGCGAGAAACAATTTACGTCTTCGATTGGGACTGCTAATAATTATTGTACTTAGTGGTTTATTTTATTTTATTTTCCGCATCGCTAAACATGTCAGAATTATTATACTTATTGTCTAGGGGGTTTAACAAGCTGTGGTATTTAGGTGTAGTCAACTAAGTGTCAGCTTTAGCGCACATTATCGCTAATAAATCTCGTTAGTGGAGGTAATAAATCGAAGCAATGTTGATTTTATGAAGAGATGTCCTCGACTGATTTTTCCCTTGGATTATGCTCGAGGTTTCTGTTTACTATTACTTCAGAGATAATATTGCACAGATGATTTCTTTCTTTAATAAGGTTGTTTGGTTGTTTTAACGTTGTTAAACAACTGCTGCAGTGCTGCGCCCTTGAAGCTGTTTACATTTCTCGGTGAGAATCATTAACGTCTCTCATTTGTCGTGATTTTTATGCGCTGCTTCATTTAAAATAATGTGTTTCTTTTGTGTCTTTATTGGTTTGTGGTGTAATATTGATTGTTATTGTTAAACTTTGTGTTTATGTAAGTTTGTTGATTTCATATAAAAGATATAATACATACAAAGAGTTGTAGGTATAAGGGTTGAATTTGTGATGAAAGAAACTGTCTTGAACTGACAGACCAATTTATCATTCTTCCGCTTCGATCAGAGATAAAGTCTTGACACATGATCCAAACCATTCTAATGTGGTTTCATTTTGTCATTAAGGTTTCTTATGATGGAGTAAATTGCTGTGACCAATTTAAGATAATTATATATTGACAGTTAAGATAAATTGCTGGGTCCATTGTGGTTAAAGTTGTATTTTAAGAATCGAGGTAAATTGCTTTTGTTCGTTTTGGTTCATCTAACATCGGGGTGTATCCAATGGATGTGTTCAAAGCTTGGGACTTGAAGAGGTGATATTTTTAGTTTGTTGATTAGCTCTCAAAGTTAGGAAAATTCCACTTTTTTTTGGAAACATAATCTGTCTCTGTCTTTTCACGAAAAGAAGAATAATAAATATTCTTATTTACTATCTTATTAGCTTCAGAAAAATATTAAGTAAGAATATAATAATCTTTTATCTTTCCTGAACATTAAGCGCTCACGCTCGGTCGCTCAAAATTTTGAGGATTGCAAGAATCAGTCAAAGTACATGCATTTACCGACGTTTCAAAAATATACATATTTCCTTTTTAGGGGTTTATGGTATATAATGCAAGAATCACATTCCACAAATTTTACAAAAATATATCTTCAACCATCGACCATCGACTTTTGCTCTTAAGAACGAACTTGTACATTTAGTTTGGGAGTGGGAAATACACAAATTAAGTGAACCCCATTTTGTTGATAAGAGAAATTGGTTTTCAAAGTTCTTATCGTGGTTTTTCTGTCATACTGAATCGAATTGCAAAATTTACAATCGGCTAAAGGCTTCTTCAAATGCTAACCACTAGAGAATAGAATGCTCTTGGTCTTAGATTACCTTAACTGTCCGTTAATATTAAAATGTAAATTAGTGTTAATAAAACCTCTTATTCCACTTACCCGTTTAATTAGATACACATCTATTCGATATGCTATGATTCTGAGCAATCTAATTATTGCTTCGTTCTTGGCAAGTAACTTCACCAACTAAATTTATTATTTGTAATGAATGATTATTTGAATTAGGATAGTTGGAAGTCATTAATTTGTCTAGAATGTTTATAGCTTTAGATTTTGGGTGAAATAAGTATTATTTTGCCATGGTTATTTCGTTTAGACATTGTGAAAAATTATTATCTCCATTTTCTTGCTTTCCTTCTTTGGTTTTACAACTTCCTTTGTCTAACCAATTTAAATCATTTCAAGCTGTAATTTGGTGCAGATTGTCCCGTCCTATCATTTTCTCGTATTATTTATTAAGTTTTCCGTGAAATAAGTTGCACGGTGGCTGATTCTCAAAGCATCTTTTCCTCGAACAATTAGAAGATAATTAGGAGACATTACTTGTGACTTTGGCGCGTGTCCTGATTCCTTACCAGCCATTAAGATGTGACATCGTCCTCGACATCGAGATAGATGCCGTGGCACTAATTTGCTTTTGATGTCCTTTTTTTATTTCGTCTGTCGTTTCCTTGAGAGAATATGCTCAATTTAAATGCAAAATTCATCAGGATTTCCAGCCCGTTTGCTGCTAGTTTTATAACACGCTCTGTCAATTGTGGAAATTGTTTCCCGTCGTCTTGTTTATGATTATTCTCATTATTAGTATATCACTTAAATCATTTTTATTTTTTTCAATTTTCACAAGGAGTACTATTGTTGTATGTGATTTTTACAAATCTAAGTTTGGGTAAGTAGAACAAACCAAATAAAAAATTGATTAGAAGGAATGTCTTATTTCCTTCTATCATTTATGGAGGACATGGGGGCAAAACAAAGAATTGCATGGTTTTCCCTCTTTTTGCATTTCTTTTTCATTTGTTCTTTTGTAAGGCATTTTACGTCTTTCAAGGTTTCTTTTTCCTTGCGTTCAATTCCAGATCCTGCCGACTATTGCTTTCTTCGGTTCTTCTAGTGTGAAAGATCTTATGGATAGCAATTTATTTGTAACAGAGTAAGTGGATTTACTCGTTAATGGATTAGCACGATCTACAATAATGTCTATTGGTCTGTCTTGACATGAGTAGTTATGGTTGTTCCTGATTCTAATCTTGTTTTCGTGGTTGGAATGTTCTTTGAATCCATGCCGATGAATTCCAATGATCTTATATTGTGTTCCATTGTTCATAGGGATGCTGTTACTTCACTAAGAAGGGATATTATAGTCTGTTGAAAGGTAGATGCAGCCCTTGGTCGGCCCCTGAACTTGGTAGCTTTGTCTCCTCTTTTAGTTCATGATCTGGTTGTCATTGTGCCTGACTGTAATGCGTGGCTTTTTTTTTTCAATTCCGTTCTGCCCTGTTGTCAGTGTATCCGTACGAAGCGAACCAAAGGACAATGCCCTCCACAGCCCTCTCTTGTACTGTCATTTTTTTCTAGTTCGTTTCTTTTAATCCGTCCCACCTTTCCATTTAAACCCCGTATCTAGTTCGGTGTGGTCCTTTAAAAAAAAAAAAAAAAACATCTGATTTAATTAAATTGAATGAAGTACTCCCGACTTAAAACTAATATTAGGTATATACTGTCAGTATCGTTTTGATACTGTCAGTATATACTTGCCTGTATGTGAGTATACAAAATACTTTATGTATAAAGCTATACATTTTTCTGATATCTTGCTATAAAAAAGGCACTAAATGGGATCAGCGTAGACGTGTGTTAAGCGAACTCGCGACTTGGCCTGAAATCCATTGGCAGTCTTAAACCCTGACATTTCTGCTGAGAGTTCGAATAAAAGAGAGTTGTTTGACATATTTCTCACTGATAATCATAAAAAACACGAAACATTCGATTCTTCGCGAGGTTTGCTTCAAGTTGTTATATGGTAAGAAGCGTAGTATTTGAGAATATTAAGTCCAAAAAACTATGCTTTTCCGGATCCATTGTTATAGGAGTTTTTTTTTTTAGCGTCAAATTTCCTATAAGGGATAGAAGTATTGTGGCTTCGTTCGGGGACTCTATTTTTGTACAAGAATTTGTTGAGATCCTGTCCGAATAATTTCACGCCTGGTAACATAATAAGCTTATGAAAATCAGACGTGTTTTCTTGAATTTGTCACACTTCTATCATCCTCCATTAAGAGTTCTGAAATTTCTGAAAAATCTTACATGTCTTAAAAGATGCTAAGCAGCTGATAATTTGAAAATGAATAAGTGATTCTGAAATGACAGGTTTTTTTTTATACTCTTTAAAATTGTCCCTTAGCCTAATTTCTCTGTTCGTTTAGTATCTTTTGAGATATTATGTTGTTTTTTTTTGGACATTGTCGTGAAACAATCTAAAAATAAATAAATCGATGTCGAACTATTGAGAAATGGGAAAATAAAATAGTCTCTCCACTTGAATTAACTTTTTAATAGCCAAAGCAGCTTTCAGCCTTCATAAGGCTGAAATTGATTTTTTCTGGCATCATCAGTGCCAGAAAAAATAAGAAATGAGTTACATAAAAAGAAAAAGACATGAAAGGTGAGTCTACTTCATGTCGGAGATCGTGAATTATTTTTTACTTATTTTTTCTGGCACTGATGATGGCTGAAAGCTGCTTTGGCTATTAAAAAGTTAATTCAAGTGGAGAGACTATTTTAGTTTCCCTTAAGATGACCTCCATAGACGCTCTCATATCTAACATATTGAGAAATGGGTGTATGCGCTTACTCGACATTTTTTGTTGCATTTGACCCATAGAATGCACCAGTTTCGTTGACATTTTACCGCAGGTCACCATGTATATATTATCTTAGTAAAAAACCTAATAAATGTTTTTAAAACCTCTTAGACTAATGGTATTACAATTATTTATTACCTTATCTAGGGAATTAAGGTTGCCACTGTAAAAAGAAGGGAATTAGCAAGGCTGCATTTCACTCCATCCAGACTAAAGGATTTTAATATCAAGGTCATTGACGGTGGCGCATTCTATCTTACTTCAAGCTACTAATATTTTTATTATATGAAGTTTTCTCTTTGTTTGCAAGTTTTTCTTTATTTCTTTTTTCCCCTTTCCAGTTCTTATTTGAAAAATGATGATGATTTGTTACTTCACTTAGTCTGAAGAAGTTTTTATTTCTCCTTGTCCAGAATTAAATTAGTTTTTTCGAGGAGAGAAATACCGGAGCCGCGGGTCTAGTTGGGCCGGATTAATATCTCATTTGATGGTTGCAGGGTCGTAGTCTTGTGTCAGCTTGAGCCCTCGGCTATCTTATCCGCATCAATCTCTGTCACTCTTGTTATATCAGCCGGCTTTATATCGAAGGACTGTGGAAGACTAAGCTTGCCATAATACTAAGCCACGGGTCTTTACTCCTCAGTCTACTTATATATCTTTTCTTTAAGCACTTTTTACTCTCAACTAAAACCTTGGAGAGAGATAAACAAAATCTAGGATATAAAATAGTAATAAATCCTACTTTCTGAAGCTATATGAATATAATTTGATACAAAAATTTATTTATTTTTTAGTTAGGTAAGTATTATGAGCTAAGGGAAAAATTAAACCAAGAATCGCGTGACTCTATCATTGAAGTAAGTTTAATAAACATTACACATTCGCTAAACAAATATAATAAATTGTAGGTAAACATTCTCTTCGACGAATGTTGAACTTGCCTTATTCATGTTTAAGATACATTATAGAGAAATTTACTTGGTGTAGCTTAATTCAGCGTAACCAGTGTTACAACTCTATAGCATAAGGCAAAATTGAACACATTCTGTTTAAGGCTTGTCCCACACAGGATCCGCTCAGCTCAGCTCAGACTTTGACGAAAAAAATAAAACCCATGTATTTAAATGAGAACCCACACACTGCGTCCGCTGCGCTCCGTTCCGGTCCGCTCAGCTCCG
>KZ652275.1:25830-37328 GCA_001010745.2 Gerris buenoi
GAGTAATCAAGAAATGAATTTTAGCTATAAATAAATTTGGAGGTACCTCCTTCCCAAAGACACCAGGAAACGTGAGAAAAAAAAATCTTGAAAATATTTTCAACAATTGTAATTTAAAAAAGTATAAAATTTAATCTTTTAACATTTTTATGAATAATATGAGTAGTTTTCAGAAAACTCTAGTCTCTAGAAGAATAGGCTCTAATGCTAATGGCAAAGGAAGGAAGGAAATACCTTTTGTTATTTTTTGAGATGTGCCCTTCTTTATCATTTTTGTAAAATGATTTTCTTTTTTGAGACCTCTGTAGGATTTTTGTTTTAATATGATTAAAAGAACTTTTTTTTTCTAAAAGTTGCTACAATTCGCCCTCCCACGTTGGGTCTTTTTCAGACTGTAACATTTACAAATTTTTAACATTATAATATTTACATGTAAATAAAAAAAATAAAAAATGATTTTTAGTTTATTTGATAAATTAATAAAATAAATTATAATTTGGTAATATTAACTGCATAAATTCTCCTAATCACATGAGTCTAATCATTGTTTATTTAAAAAACAAATTATATAATCACATGTGATATACTAGGAAAACATTTATTGTAAATATATTATATTTATACATAAACATTTGTTTGAATTTGATTATTTAATAAATCTAAATTAGTTGAAAACCGAAATCTAAATGTAAACAACCACCTTTTGAACACTTAATGCGTATTTAATAATAGTTTAATTTAATCAGACAGTTATGGGATTTTAAATCATTATCACTATGTAAATAAGAAAGTTTTGTTCAGACCAATATTTGAAGTATTGATGCAAAAGAAGGTTGAGCGAGTTAAAAAGAACTTTTCACTGACCACTATCGACATGTTGGTCAGAACTTCGTGGTTATCATTTGCGTACCAACTGTTACGTTGGGGGTTAGTTCCAGTCTATTAAGTTGAGAAATGTCAGGTAGCTCGTATAGCAGTGTTATGAAAGTAACGTATCATCACGTGAGGGAGGTTAGGGGTTAGGTTTCCGCAAAACTACTGCATTACGTCAACATCTTTAATATATTCGTTTAAAATGAGAAAACGCGATTTAATTATGGTTAAAATTTAATGCGGAATTTCGATCTTACGAAAAAAGTTATTTTAATATTCTGATGCTTCCTTTTTTACTTTCTTATTAAAAATTTTAGTGACGTAATAGCCCCATGAGAGATGAGGGCTTTCCAAGCCTCTCTTCATTGTTGTATAAGTGGGAGAAAAAGGGTCAACGCGTCGACCACTGAACATTCCCAAATAGTATTAAGTAAGGAAATATAAGGATTGGTATAGTCGAATGGTTGCGTTCTCCCAACTCATCTGAAACCTATAGGTCAAAACACCGACAAATCAAGGCCGAACACCAGAAGAGGTAACATTTTCCACACTAAAGATAAAATCGAGTAGATGAGTAAAGTGGCCAATCCACCATCCTGTAATAACTTTATCATGTGTTGATAGGGAAAAATAAAATCGCCCAATATTACTCGACCTAAAATTAATAACTCAAGTTCGGCCTCGGGGTATGATTTTTTTAAAACGTGCATCCCAAATTTCATCCAAACTACATATTTTTTTGGCTCTACTCGTCTCCACAGACTACAGACGACCAACTAACATCAGACAATTGTTTAAAAATTAGTTTTTAGATTCAACTGACTCTAAAACGTATAAATCTATCAAAGTTTGAATTCTATCGACATAAACCAATTAAGTTTCTTCGTACTGTTTGATTTTTAATCACTAAAATTCTTAATTCCCGTATTTGCACAAGTGACTCTCAGATTAAAAAAAAAGTTTATTTTTACACTGTTTCAGTTCGTTTAAACCTTAACAATTCTTATTTCACACTTATGATATTCTATTAAAGCTGGAGTTGTGCAATAAGTTATATTTATTGTCGAGTGAAATTTTAGACTGTAAAGTGGTTGTAGTAAATAGATTTAATGCTGAGACTTATTATATGCAAAATCGTCAGCAAATCAAAGATGTCCTCCCAATCTCGTTCCAACAAAAGAGGTTTGTATTTATTTATAATTAATTATTTTATGGTTAATTTATTAGTAGTAATTTATGTTAATACTCACCATTTATCTGATCTTACCGAAGGCTCGCTTCTAATCTCTGAATTTCAATTCCCATGTTTCCATTCGCCTAATAGTAGGGCGCGATAAAGCTATGTGCCATCCTAATTGGTAGACTACTTTTTTGTGCGGTGTATATTTTGCTGTATCAAGGAATAAACGTGACTTTCTGCTTTATATCATTTTGTTTTTCGTATTCCAATGTTAGATTTATAATGTATCTTGGTGGCGTCGAAAATCGATATTATTTTTTTTGGCGGGATTATAGGCGCGGCATCTGGCTGTAAAGGGGATTAATGAAGCCGACCGTTCTATGCCCATGGTTTTATCCTTGACATTTTGGTACTCTCTATCTTTCTGACTGTCTATGTGGGTGCCGCACTAGCTCTCTTGCTACAATTTGGTCACAATTTATATGTGTTTCTGTTCAAATATACATATATGTATTAATGTGTGTGTGTGTAATTTATATAACATATTCATAAAACACATTCTGACTTAAAAATGTGTTCCTCTGAATTCTGAATAATTTAAAAGTCAAGCAAAACTTAACCGCCTTCTTTTAGATCTTTTGTATCGATCTCTCTCTCTCTCTCTCTCTCTCTCTCTCTCACTCACTCACTCACTGTATATATGTTATACTAGTATATTACCCTTTCTGTGTTATTTAAATATGGATTTATTTCAATGGTCATCAGGGTAATCGTAAGAAAATTTTCATTCTCATTTTATTTATGATATCAAGCTCATTATTCCATTAGGTATCAGGTTCATTATCAAGCTTATTATTTAACATCGTGGTGTATAACTTAATTTTACATTTATCTTATAGTATTTTTTACTCTCTCTGCTGCGTGCTATACACATACACATTGTCACTATATATATAGCTAGGTGATAATATCCCTTGGTCTAATTAAGTATTTAACACAAAGGGATATTATCGGACTAAATTTGCGGGACTATTTTTTAGTTTGTAGATGCTTCGTATTATTGAGATGCTTAACATCTCTGAGGATGGTTTTAAGAGTGGGAGTAAGATTTAACATGGAAAGAATCGAGATTGTTATTCATTGCAGGTTTTATTTGTTTGTTTTAGCGTTGGGCTTATGTGATTCAGTAATTGGTCTCTTGGATATCTGGTAGGGGTCGCATTTGATGTAGGTTTGTTAAGAGGTAATGCACAATCTGTCTTGGATATTGTTATTGCTAGAGATCTCTTAAATTGACTTTCCCAACTACAAGTCGAATATATACGTTACATTTGCCCGAGTGTTTCAAGGTGTATCCTTGAAAATTTGCGCTCTTGTGATTGTTATCTTATTGGATCTCTGTACTGAAGGTTTGTTATGGAGTATTCCCCTTTTTTTAATTCTCCGATATCTGAATCGAATTGAAAGTGGATCCGTGTCGAACCGATTCTTTCAACCAAATCATCCTGGGTCCAGAGAGGATCTGGTCCGCTGTTTCTCTGCCGAGCTATGCCTCTTTCGGGTGAGAGCCGACTGAGAACCTCGCCTCCTTCGACGGGCTTTCCATCTGTAAACAAGTTTCTCCTCCCGTGTTCAAGGACGATTCAGCATCTTTCGGTCGATGTGGCCGTATCGAATCCACTGCTCTGTTTCTCATTGGTCGAGAGATGACAATATAACTTGTATCATTATTTCAAGTTATTCGGTTCCTACAAGGAAATTGACTCTTTTTTTGTCATTTAGTGTGTCATCCTTTCTCCGAGGAATGATTTCGCGACAGGAAGTGGGTAATGTCGTTGCAAATTATTTCGTCCTTTTGCATACCTATAAAGCGATACCTCGATATCTCAATTTTCATGGTATAAATTGATGATAGGAAAGAACTATTAAGATATACTGCTTTCAGGTATAACATCAAACGCGTTGTGGTTTTTTAAAGGTCGTTTCAGATAAATTCTATTTAACAAAAGTTTTCTTATCGCTGCTGCTTTTACTAATACTTATCACTAATCCTAACACTAGCTTACAGAGTAATTTTAACATTCATGTTTAAGGTCTTTGCATCGTCAGCAATAAGTTTATGATTGCTCTGATAGAAAAGAAGGAACGTCTCTCTTCAAATAATGCTTTAAAGCTCTTTAAAGCTGGCTTTCAGCAATCATTACATTGAAGTAAAGTTGTTGCATGAGCGTCATAACATATTTCTTGTAACTAAATGACAGTGCTTCATTAAGGTATTGTGATAACCTCCGAAATTCTCTAATAATATTATGCAAAGGTTCTTAACTTAAATTCTGCTCACAAGATCTGGTATAAAAGCCTCTTGTAAAAGATCTTTCACCATGTAATTTACCAAGATATAATTATCAAGGAATTCTAAATTCAGAAGCCTTTATACCATAGCCAAGCGAGTAGGGGGTAGGGGGCAGAGCCCATTAGTTTTTAAAAAATTAAATGAGTTAAAAACAAAGAAATTAACTTATTTCAATATTTACCCTCACACAACCAAAATACGTATATAAATGATTTTTTTTTTATAAAAATTTGGTTTTTATTGGCTTCCACTACTATTTTTAAATGGAGTTCTTATCAACATTGAAAAAATTTAAATGAAAATTCCCATCTTCTAATAGAATTCCCTCGTATCTCTCCTATTCTTTTGCTACTTTTTCCTATTTTCCTTATTCTTCCGAGACACGATACGCAGGATCTAACACGTAGCCTGTTGATTCGTATTTAGAAAATTCATTTCAGAGCTTTTTCTTATCCTTTATAGTAGAACTAGCTAAATTATGAAAAACTTTAGTTTTGCTTTTTCCTCCCCCCCCTCTCTCTCTCTCTCTCTCTCTCTCTCTCTTTTCTCTCGCTAAGCATTTAATGTTAAAATTTCACGGCAATCATGACGAGAAACCGTAACAGCGGTTATCAGTGGACAGAATCAAACCATCTATTTTTCACGTTTTTTAATCAGGGTTTTTTTTTTTTTTTTTTTTTATTCGAAATTGACACGCTAAGCTTTTGACCTATTTTGCCTTTCGACGTTAGAATTTGTCTCGGCTCAATATTAAGTAGAAAACAGAAAAACCCCTTTAGTATTTCTAAAAAATATATATATATATCTCTTACATAGGATTTATTTATTTGATTGGCATCTTCAATTCCCTTGAGTTTTATTTTATGTTATCTGTTCTATTTATTTATTTTTGAAAAGGATAAGTAATATTTTATTTTGGCTTTTCCTGTCCTACTTTCAAGTCTTGTGAAAATCTTAAAATCTTAAGTCATAAAATAATTAATTATATTTGTAATTATTAGCAGTGTATTTTTTCCTTATTATGTTATTTCGTATTAACTCGTAAATATGTCTCTCTCTCTCTCGCTATAAAACTATATAAATCGCTATAAATATATATATATATATATATATTTTTTAATTTNATAATCACATATTTAAGTCATATAAATGTACTGTCTGACAAAGGGATATAATCTCTTGCTGCCAAGCGATTCTCGACCGCACCGTATATCTCAGTGCAATTATGTTACGTAAGGTGTTATGAATGTTAAATTTTTAGTTGTGATTAAAGAAATAATAAAGAATAAAATTTGGTTTCTATACAACAAATAGTGTGGAATATCTGATATTTTCATAATTCTGTACCCTAATAGATAAAACAACCAATGTCAAAAATCTGCAGTTTCGGTAAAAAATTACTTAGGGTGTTGTAGCCTGTAGCACTAAAATTACCCCAGTATCACTGATATTGGTAAATATGAAAACATTCATATATACTACAAGGAATGTGATAGATAATTAGTTGTTTTTTTCAATGATATCTATTTACCTTATGAGTCACAATAATGCATTTATCCAATTATCACCAAAAATTGACATTGGTTGTTTTAGCATTAAGGTACAGAATTATTTTTATAATAACTGTCTTATAATTCGTACCATTTTTAAAAATATACCTAGTCCATACATTCTTGTCTACTTTTTGATTCCGGACATGGTCCACACTACACTTTATACACTTTTTAATTCTGGAAATAGTTTGATTTCTTGCCAAAACCTATCTTTCTGGACATGGTTTGATTCCACACTACACTTTATACACTTTTTAGTTCTGGACATAGTTTGATTTCTCGCCAAAACCTTTTGATTCTGGACATGTTTTGATTTCACACTACACTTTATACACTTTCTAATTCTGGACATATGTAGTTTGATTTCTCGCTAACACTTTTTGTGTAGTACTTCTTTATGTTGATTGTAATTGTTAGTTTATTTCATTAATTAATATTGGTAAATTATATTAATTAATATACATTAAAATGGTCTATGATATTACTCATGTCATATCTTACGTATTTCCTAAGCTATAAAAATGATGAGTTACCGACATTTCCGTTCAAGGTTTCTTTTTTTTTTTATTTTTCACCGTTTTAGATGTTAAACTTAACACTTGTGACATATTGTCATCACTTCTGATGAATCATATTGTGTTTACAATAATGTTAATATTATCAAATCACCTGGTTGCTAAAATCGAAACCAGGCACTTATGCCATTTGAAATACTACACTTGTATATACAAGTTTAAAATAACATTGTGAGTGAATGTTATATCGTATTAAGTCATGTGCTTATCTCCGTACACTTGTGATGATTTATAATGATGAGATAATTTCAGCCGTACTTCCATATTTTGACCTAGAGATATATATGGACAGTGTGATATAAAGAAAAACAAAATACAAGCGAAAATTAACAGATTGACTCATTTTCCAATTTTGAGCATAAGAAGATAACCAAATGGTTACAGCTGCGTGTGAAAATAAGGTCAAGTTGATGACTTTCCCTTACATTAAAAAACCATAAATATAATTACATTAAAAGCTATATATATATATATTAAATCCAAACACCACTGATTGCGACTGCCTGACTTATCACCATATCTTTGCAACTACTGGGCTAATCATGAAATTTTAGTCCAGATAATTATAGTTCTTTTTTATCATGTCAATTTTCCGTTGTATTCTTATTGACGCAATAATACTTTTATTATTTCAGATGTTATTATTTTATGACTGGTTTATGATATACTCATTCATCAAAAACGAATTAAGGAAATAAAAGAAATAAATCAAAACAATAAAAAGAAAATATTTTATTGATAGATTATAGATAAAGCGACCATCCGCGTTTCATTGAAACATATCCTCTGTTAATTCTGATATATATATTACTTAATTTATTTTACGTGTTTTACAAAGGAAGTTTCCTTGTTTGGGGATTATCATGATATATTTTAGATGTTTAGAACGTTTAGTTTAATTTCTCTGTAGGCATTATTTTCAATCAATTATATAATTAAAAAAATAAAACCTATCTGGAATTCACTCACTCTGAATAAACACTGTATGAGTAAAGTTAATATTTCGGCAACAATATTCGCTAATTAAATTTAACTACTGTTTTATGTGGGTTTTTACTACCTGTAATTCTCGCAGTGTGTTCACTACCTTTAATCCACGCAGTGTGTTCACTACTTGTAATTCATGCAGTGTGTTCACTACATGTAAAGGCGGAAACACACTACTGTCCTGTCACGTCACGTTACATCACGTGACGTGATGTTTTATATGTATTGAAAGCTACACTGATATCACGTCACATGATAATAGTGTGGCTGCAATATATAGAAACCTTACTAAATCAACTTCGCACACTTTTTTCACGTCACGTGATGTTACGNTTGTAATAAAGTAATGCGGCATTAATGCCTAAACGTGCGTAGGTTTTTCATGAATATGTTATATACGTGTAAACAACATAGACCCACTTTAATCCTTGTTTATATATTAACGTGACAGTGAGTTAGTGTTAGTTTTACTACTCCCCCTGATATTCAAAGATATTAATCTATTGTCTAACATAGTTACAAAGAGATTAAACTGCTGTCTTTTTGATATACTCATTCATCAAAAACGAATTAAGGAAATAAAAGAAATAAATCAAAACAATAAAAAGAAAATATTTTATTGATAGATTATAGATAAAGCGACCATCCGCGTTTCATTGAAACATATCCTCTGTTAATTCTGATATTTATATTACTTAATTCATTTTACGTGTTTTACAAATGAAGTTTCCTTGTATTGGGTTTATCATGATATATTTTAGATGTTTAGAACGTTTAGTTTAATTTCTCTGTAGGCATTATTTTCAATCAATTATATAATTAAAAAAATAAAACCTATCTGGAATTCACTCACTCTGAATAAACACTGTATGAGTAAAGTTAATATTTCGGCAACAATATTCGCTAATTAAATTTAACTACTGTTTTATNTGTGATTAAAGAAATAATAAAGAATAAAATTTGGTTTCTATACAACAAATAGTGTGGAATATCTGATATTTTCATAATTCTGTACCCTAATAGATAAAACAACCAATGTCAAAAATCTGCAGTTTCGGTAAAAAATTACTTAGGGTGTTGTAGCCTGTAGCACTAAAATTACCCCAGTATCACTGATATTGGTAAATATGAAAACATTCATATATACTACAAGGAATGTGATAGATAATTAGTTGTTCTTTTCAATGATATCTATTTACCTTATGAGTCACAATAATGCATTTATCCAATTATCACCAAAAATTGACATTGGTTGTTTTAGCATTAAGGTACAGAATTATTTTTATAATAACTGTCTTATAATTCGTACCATTTTTAAAAATATACCTAGTCCATACATTCTTGTCTACTTTTTGATTCCGGACATGGTCCACACTACACTTTATACACTTTTTAATTCTGGAAATAGTTTGATTTCTTGCCAAAACCTATCTTTCTGGACATGGTTTGATTCCACACTACACTTTATACACTTTTTAATTTTAGACATAGTTTGATTTCTCGCCAAAACCTTTTGATTCTGGACATGGTTTGATTCTACACTACATTTTATACACTTTTTAGTTTTGGACATAGTTTGATTTCTCGCCAAAACCTTTTGATTCTGGACATGGTTTGATTCTACACTACACTTTATACACTTTTTAGTTCTGGACATATTTTGATTTCTCGCCAAAACCTTTTGATTCTGGACATGTTTTGATTTCACACTACACTTTATACACTTTCTAATTCTGGACATATGTAGTTTGATTTCTCGCTAACACTTTTTGTGTAGTACTTCTTTATGTTGATTGTAATTGTTAGTTTATTTCATTAATTAATATTGGTAAATTATATTAATTAATATATATTAAAATGGTCTATGATATTACTCATGTCATATCTTACGTATTTCCTAAGCTACAAAAATGATGAGTTACCGACATTTCCGTTCAAGGTTTCTTTTTTTTTTTATTTTTCACCGTTTTAGATGTTAAACTTAACACTTGTGACATATTGTCATCACTTCTGATGAATCATATTGTGTTTACAATAATGTTAATATTATCAAATCACCTGGTTGCTAAAATCGAAACCAGGCACTTATGCCATTTGAAATACTACACTTGTATATACAAGTTTAAAATAACATTGTGAGTGAATGTTATATCGTATTAAGTCATGTGCTTATCTCCGTACACTTGTGATGATTTATAATGATGAGATAATTTCAGCCGTACTTCCATATTTTGACCTAGAGATATATATGGACAGTGTGATATAAAGAAAAACAAAATACAAGCGAAAATTAACAGATTGACTCATTTTCCAATTTTGAGCATAAGAAGATAACCAAATGGTTACAGCTGCGTGTGAAAATAAGGTCAAGTTGATGACTTTCCCTTACATTAAAAAACCATAAATATAATTACATTAAAAGCTATATATATATATATTAAATCCAAACACCACTGATTGCGACTGCCTGACTTATCACCATATCTTTGCAACTACTGGGCTAATCATGAAATTTTAGTCCAGATAATTATAGTTCTTTTTTATCATGTCAATTTTCCGTTGTATTCTTATTGACGCAATAATACTTTTATTATTTCAGATGTTATTATTTTATGACTGGTTTATGATATACTCATTCATCAAAAACGAATTAAGGAAATAAAAGAAATAAATCAAAACAATAAAAAGAAAATATTTTATTGATAGATTATAGATAAAGCGACCATCCGCGTTTCATTGAAACATATCCTCTGTTAATTCTGATATATATATTACTTAATTTATTTTACGTGTTTTACAAAGGAAGTTTCCTTGTTTGGGGATTATCATGATATATTTTAGATGTTTAGAACGTTTAGTTTAATTTCTCTGTAGGCATTATTTTCAATCAATTATATAATTAAAAAAATAAAACCTATCTGGAATTCACTCACTCTGAATAAACACTGTATGAGTAAAGTTAATATTTCGGCAACAATATTCGCTAATTAAATTTAACTACTGTTTTATGTGGGTTTTTACTACCTGTAATTCATGCAGTGTGTTCACTACCTGTAAAGGCGGAAACACACTACTGTCCTGTCACGTCACGTTACATCACGTGACGTGATGTTTTATATGTATTGAAAGCTACACTGATATCACGTCACATGATAATAGTGTGGCTGCAATATATAGAAACCTTACTAAATCAACTTCGCACACTTTTTTCACGTCACGTGATGTTACGTGACGTGATCGTAGTGGGTTTCCACCTTAATACACGCAGTGTGTTCACTACCTTTAATTCACGCAATCTGAATAAAAACTGTAGAGGTAGAGTTAATATGACGACAACTGTATTGTCTGATTAAATTTAAGTACTGTTTTTATGCGTTTTTTTAAGATATTCTATTACTTGTTATTTTTGGTTGTAATGATAATAAGTTGGACTTAAATGGTTACAAAGAGATTAAACTACCGTCTCTTATTAATATAAAGATATTAAACTATTGTTTAACATAGTTACAAAGAGATTAAACTACCTTCTCTTGTTAATATAAAGATATTAAACTATTGTCTAACATAGTTACAAAGAGATAAAACTACCGTCTCTTGTTAATATAAAGATATTAAACTATTGTCTTACGTCTTACATGGTTAAAAAGAGATTAAACTACCGTCTCTTGTTGATATTCAAAGATATTAATCTATTGTCTTACATAGTTACAAAGAGATTAAACTGCTGTCTCTTGTTGATATTCAAAGATATTAATCTATTGTCTAACATAGTTACAAAGAGATTAAACTGCTGTCTCTTGTTGATATTAATCTATTGTCTTACATAGTTACAAAGAGATTAAACTACCGTCTTTTGTTGATATTCAAAGATATTAATCTATTGTCTAACATAGTTACAAAGAGATTAAACTACCGTCTCTTGTTGATATTCAAAGATATTAATCTATTGTCTTACATAGTTACAAAGAGATTAAACT
>KZ652275.1:43824-59477 GCA_001010745.2 Gerris buenoi
ACCAGACAACTCTTTTTAAAACTACCAACATTTAATAACTTGCTGACTAGCTAGAAGTTAGTCAGCAAGTTTACACTGATATTATAACTGGTGAGGGCGGGAGATTGTTAAAGTAGTGATACCAGGCTTCCTCTCTGTCAAGTAGTATCATTGAAAATATTCCATCTCTCCCTAGAATTATGCTTGGGACATGTGTTCAAGGAGTATAACTGTTGGGAAGGGAACTTCCCCTATTTATTTTTATCTGTTGTTTTGTTCAAATGTTATTGCAGTTTCTAAGCTAATTTTGTATTTGTTTTTGCTCTGTTACAGGTATGTTGTTAACGCTGTCTCTTCCTTCATGGAGGTATGTTTCTAGACTATTTCCATTTCCTTAACCCAGAACTGCAATGCAATTGATCTTTGCTTCCGAGCTGGAACGATTTTTTCTTTCATGACACTGATTTCAAAATTTCCTGGACAGAAATCCGTTTTTCGACATGGGGAACATTTTTGGTCTCATGTCTATCTGTCAGTCAGTATTTTTTCGAATCGCCATATCCTTAACTTTTTGTCCGATTTTGATGAAGTAGGTTAGGCATAATTAGCACAATGTTGGTCCCATAATTATTACAACCTTCTGTGCCCATTGGTTTCACTTCCACATGCGCACAAACTTTTTTTACTATGACATATATTTAAAAGTACTAATCCGATTTTGAAGAAATGTTAATAATTTGTTGAAAGTTGCCTACAGATGGCGCCATATTAATTTGAATTTGAACCATCTTAAAAAAAGTGTGACCCTACTGTGAATAAAAACAGATCCAAATATCATTTGACCATAAGTCCATTAATAACGTAAGTATTCTATGTGCCACATTGGTTGAATCATTTCTTTTACATTCGTACTCATTTAAAAATAGCGTAATACTAAATAATATAACCTAATTATCAACTCTAATGCAATTAGAGGTAATAATAATAATAATAAGATCTTTTGCAACCTCTAACTGTTAGTGTGATTACTATTGCAAACGAAATATTACAAAAAAACAAAACACTAATTAAATGTGTAATTACATTCGTAGTTTAAAAGTATTAATTGAAATATTAACTCTTATGAAATTATTCGGGTTTTTTTTTTTGTAAATTACATAAATTACTTAATATTCTGTGCTGACTATATTAGCAGGCTGTCATAATTCATTGTTGAGTGAACTGATAACAAGCGCTTATTATTTGTCAGGTGTATCTCTGTAAAATTTTATTGCTGTTCTCGTTTATACACGTTTATTAATTCTCTTTTTTTTATTTCTTATCATTATATCAATATGACAGTTATACTTAATGTTTATAAGAAGATCGTAATCGTAGTGGTGAATGAAAGATGTGAGATGGTAGTTATCAATGAAATTTATTTTTTACTGATTATTGTCTGTTAGTATTCGATTTAGAGCTATTAATATGATCTATTTAAGATTTTATGTATGTGTGAGTATTGAAGGTCTTTCTAAAAAATATCCTGAAGCGAAAATACCTATTACCTTGAATAAATAACCGTAATTCGTATACATTGTGTCATGATATTTCCCAATTATATTAAAACCAACTCAAGCGAGAAGAGTTGGTTTGAATATAATTGGAAAATTTGGTCAAGCAATGAAATTATTGGTTAAATTAAAAGGAAAAGAAAGAATTAAAATGCTGTTGCGTAATGTTTGGAAGGTTAAAAATAAATATAATATTATACAGGATAACTGTTCACCTGAAAACTGTTAAATAAGTATGTAGCGATAAATAAGTTTACAGTTCATATAAATAGCCTTAAATTTTCGTATACTTGTAGTCGATGAAGATCGGCTCGTCTTTAGTTCTGGGAACAACCTGTATAACCTGTATTTGTTTTGTTCTTCGGTCGAATTCTTACTTTGGATCGATGGTAAGGGAATATATTCTTTGAATTCCAACGTTGTATCGGTGGTATGGGAATATATTCCTTGGATTCTAAAATATCCGTTTAAATTAGAGTAACTTAATAATGGTAATGTCCACCCTCTTAAGTATGGAGCAGCATAATTTATTTTTGCATTAATGAAAGCGGTTTTAAAAAAATATCTTTTATACATTTATACATTTATAGCAATTTCAATAAATACTTCTTCTAATATTTATGTTCAAAGATAAAGCATTATTTTGCGGATTGTCTATTTTGCTTATACATACTAGGGGATGCTAAAAAAATGTATAAGCCCTATTGCTGGCCACGCTAGCTTTTGTGCCACCGAATTCAAGGGATGCACTGTTTTGTTTACCCGCTAAAATAGTCGTGGACTTATTTTCGGGTAAATAAAATAAATCCGCTGTCAACAATACCATTTCTGCAACCAAAGACCTATCTTAAATAATTGTCTAGACTGCTAATTCTAAATTATAATCGTAAGTGAAAAAATTATAACTTTTAATTTTCGTTTGTTATTAGTCTCGAGAGTTGCGACATGTTCCGCAATTATGGATGAATCGATACATTTGTCAAGTGCCTAATACTTGTAATCTTAAAACGACCTTACAAGCTCTATTTACAAGCTGTTATTTAACTTGCTTTGTTTCTTGTCTCTAAATCAAAATCTTGATCCGATTGTGTATTTATGATTGCAACACAATAATTACTCATTATTATTACAAAAAATATAAAAGCATGTCATCAAAACTTAATAAGGTAAAACTTAAAGTTAATAAGGTCAACAAGGTTAATAAGGCTTTATAAGTTTTATTATATCTGAAGTCAAATTCACACTGTGTATATAACTTTGCTGACATGGAATTATATTACAAGTAAGAAGAGAAATTAAAGTAAAAAAAATCGCATTAAGGGATTAATAGATATACCTATGATAATAATATTACATTGCATATTTTCTTGTATGAGAATAAAATTGAAATGGTATTTTATTAATAGGAAACAAGTTTTAGTTGCGTGCTGGATGAAAGATTTACCTGCTAACTAAAACTCTCTCTCTAATTTCACTTTATTTTCTCCCACGATTTTGATTTGATTTTGTTTATGTTTATTTGATTTACCTTTCATTTTTTTATGATAACTTGATTTTACATATAAATAATATATATACTCGTTGTGAAAACGATGATTATGATTTTTAAATTGAAACTACATTTTTATAGATGTAGAAACTGGACAACGGACAACTTTTTAAAAACTCAAGTCCAGTTTTGTGAGTACCTGCTTGTTATATATATATATATACAAACTAAACTTCAGAGTTTGACATGTTATAAATCAGTACCTACTTAAAGACCCAAAAATCTTTATGACCCGTGGTCATAAAGTTTCACTGTCACAGGTAAAGGATGCTTATTCTGTATCATTATAACTAATAAATTTTAGTTTTTACAATCTCTCCTAATTATACTTTTGAAGGGTTTTACTACTGTTATTTATTTTTCCTTTCTTTCGTTAATTTGTCTTTAACTTTTTAGTTAATGCACAATATCCTTAACTAAAANGATGCTTATTCTGTATCATTATAACTAATAAATTTTAGTTTTTACAATCTCTCCTAATTATACTTTTGAAGGGTTTTACTACTGTTATTTATTTTTCCTTTCTTTCGTTAATTTGTCTTTAACTTTTTAGTTAATGCACAATATCCTTAACTAAAATTTTGATTCAGCCTTTCACCTCTTTAAAAGTGTTGAAAATTGGTTTTGAAAAAAGATAAGGGTATTATAGGTCAAGTGTCAAATAATTATTACCTATTAGTGTGACTCATTTCTAAATTTAAAGTTGAAAAATGATGTGCTTTCTGTTGAAATACATATATTATGATGTTGAAAAAATGCCTTAAGACTCTGCGCCTTCAAAATTTGTATTAACGGTAACTGGACTAGACACGTGATAATATTCTTTCTGCAAATTAGTTTTTAATAAGGTTAAATAGAAATACTATTTTTCCTAGAATGAGTTATTTTTGCGAGATTCTGCGATTTTTTATTGAAATCTGTGACAACCGCACGATAGTTCTTGCACTCTATGATGGAAAATGGGTGCCTATGGGGGGCTAGTGGTACCCTACTGCCTTTATAGAAAGGTTTATCAGATTTAATTGCAATACAAATTATGATTTAGCTGTTTTTTACTTACTATTGCACGACGCAAAAGACTCGTAAGTGAATAGTAGAATAGTTTACAAGTCTTTGCAAACTATTTTGAAAATTTGGCGTATTTAGTCATGGGTACGATTCTATAGACTCGGAAGTCTTGTCATATTTAGTTGCGTTTACGGTTTCGATGGTTCTTAAGTCTTTATCGTCAAATTTAGAATGACATTCAGGATCAAGAAGTTTGTCAAAGTTTATTTGCAGTCTATTTGTAGTTGCAAGTCCAATTTGCATCATACTTAGAATGTATTGTGAGACTTCATTCCAAAGTTTAAATTCCTGAGTGATATCTATATGGTTTTAGCTGAGCAAAGTTGGGGAAGAGTTGACACAATGAAAGTGTTTGAAGTATCCTGTGCTGGATATTGAAGCTTGTGGTCAGGATGTGTTTCAAGGACTGAACCCATCAAATAGATGCAAGATGACTTTGACTGGTTTATGACTCATAAGTTACACCTAGTCCCTTTAGACAGGTGTTAAAACTTCACCTTGAATCCAACTTATGACAGTTTTACTGCTTCGACTTCTTACTACACCTGTCAGCCCATATTGCATTTACACCAGTCAACCAATATCATGGGCTTAAGTTTAAAATTCTGAGATAGATAGTCCCGTGCAAAATAACTCAATAACCTGAACGCAATAGCCTGCGGAGGACTTGGAACTGCCAAAGGCTACCTACTATTCTATTTATACGTAATAGATGAATTGGAGTTAGCGTATCGCTCCATTAGCTGTATATAAACCGTGAACTTATCAATTGTAACCGGATAGACGTCGCTTAATTTTATTAGCTACCCATTTATATTGCGGGGCTGGAACTCTATTTTAAAACAGTGGTAGATATAAAAAATATAATAAATATCCATTTTGATAATAATAATTAATGATGTGGCCCAACGAATTGGATATTTACCTGTACTTCTTAAATTATAGGTGACAAAGAAGTCAATTCTGTTAGATATTTTATCTGGTTTATGATGATTTCGAAGGCGAGAATTAAGTGCCACAAAATCTCGATGGAAAAATTTTATAGTCCAACCCCGACACTGTAAAAATCTTGATATTATTTGTGAAATTTTGAACTAGTATAACTTTTAATTAACGTGACTAACTAATTACTAAGCATTTTCTTTTTATCTCGATAAGTCTACCTCATGACACGCAAGGTTGAAAACGTGCTAAACTTTAAAAAAAAAATCTACAAGCGCTAACTCTTACCCTTGTTGCACTTAAGTAGATTTTAACTTCTTATAAACCTTACGGGGTTTAAAGTTTCATGTAAAGCTAATAACAAATAAAAATAAAAACGCCCGTTAACAAGCTATAAGTATTTTATGTAAAGAAGAACCAAGACACGCAAATCTATTTAAAGCTTTTAAAACCGTCTCCATTAGACAACCATTTCTTCCCACGTAACCGAAGGCATTTGCAGAATGCACATGCTGATAAGTGTGCTGATCTTGCAGTATATAAATAAATACAAATAGTTCAAACTCCATTAACTACATCATATGGAAGAAATTTATAATATGAGAAACTATTTCATCGTCTCTTATTATTAGTGAAGAAATTATGCATATGGATTACTTAAACGCAGTGAAAACCAAAAGTTATTAAGTTTAAATAAATGAACGAAAATGTAATGTTGCACGACATTACAGAATTTATTGCCGGTTGCTTGAATCCTTGTTTTCCATATGGAGTTAACTAATACCAGCACCAGTTTGTTGATATTTTCACTTCTGGACTGAAGTTGAAAATTTGGTTTTGACACGCTATAATATTGACTACATGTCTGAATACAAGTTGACATCAGTTGTCGTTGTCAGCACTTAGCTGGGAGTTGTCGTTGACAATATTTGTTGCGGATATTAACAATTGGAACAATAATTGTTGTGATTTGTCACTTTTATTCTATAATTCTGCAAGTGATAACTATATCTCGCTGAAGACATCTAACTTTAGTGAATGACAGAAATAAAGGTTCAGCAAATTTTGAATCCTGATAAAAATGTTTATAGATAAAAATATCTATTCAAACGAAAGGTGTTAAATTTTTCTCATTCTTGACATTCTTTAAGATGCATGTAATAATATATAGTTGCTATTAGTAAAAGGATTTTTTTTTTTTTATCTTGGTTGAATGTTGGAAAGTTAATCTGTATAATTAATAAAACCCAGTGAAACTTGTATTCACGGCACCTGATACGAAGATGAGTTCTCTTTTGTAACAGCTGTTTGTTTTGGATAGCGAAATCAAAGGTGAGGTATGCAGATGTAAAAAGTTGGTACATTATTGCAGCGTGGTATGCGGATCTCGCTGTTCAACAGCTCGTGGAAGACTTCTAGTCTTGGCGTAGCCGTGGATATTTTGGCACGCTCCGGCTCCTTTTCACTCTCGTTTTCAGCCGAGGATCCAAGCAGTGAGCCCGAACATCACGCGATCTGTTGTTTATTAAATCGAGACAATTAATGATGAGATGTTGTGAATTATTATGATTTAACTTGAGTTTCGCCTATATGTTTGAGGATTATAAAAGTCAACAAAAAAGAAACAAATTTTCTTTTATTTTCCTTACTTCTCCTCTATCGAAAAACACTACTAATCACTACAACATAGTCGTATCACTGATATGATTTATTGTGTCGAATGAATTAATTCTCTGGGATGTTTACACGATATTGATGCTTATAACTTGGATTTTAGAGAGGAAAACTTATTAATTTGGCCCCCTCTCTTCCTCTAGTTAAAATAATGTTCGTAATGTCGTCAGAAGTACCAATTGTAATGTAATGATGTTCTGCCCTTGGATGTATGAAGCGCAAATTGATCCTTTTTCATTGCATTGAAACTTACTACTCCCTTCTTCAGATATTATACAAAACCTTATCTGTTATCGATTTTTATCAAATAAGGATTTTCCGATCTTGAATAAAAACATTCTTGATCATTTTGAGTAGAGAATTTTGGTAGTTTTGACGTCTTTAAATGCACGAAATTGATTATTATAAAGGTGGCTCTGGAAAAACATTGTCAATGAAAATATTTATATCCTCTTATTCTGTCAGTTACACGTTTTACCAGTAGTACACTAGATTCCTTTTTGAAATCCAAGCTACTTCTTACTGACAGCTTTTAAATGGAGTGATGGAAGAGGGTCTTGAGGTTCCACACAAGTAGGTTATACAAAGCTTATTTCCTTCTTTCTATAATGCCTTCTCTTCCAGACATGAGTTGAGAAGTTTTCCGCCTACAGACGTCTTTTGAATATTAACACCTTTTCCTTTAAATTATATTATATTTCTCTGAATTCAGACTGAGCTATCCACTATTCATGTGCCAGGTTTTTCTGGAAAATAAGGAGAGGGGTCAACTTTGTTAAACTAACAAGTTATTACTTTAACATTATTATTGTTAAGTAAGTAATTCGGGTTATTTCAACCCTTATAGGTCAATAATGCTTACTTATTCACATTACTTCGTCTATTCAGGGTATATAGATTCTTTATAAACCATAATTTACGTGTAAACTACGAAACGGAGATATATTTACTTAGCAGACAATGTTCAGTGAAAATGTTTATAGTGAAAACGAAAAAAAGTTGGTTTTTAGAAAGTGATAAACTCAATCGTTTGAGACAGAAAAATAAAATTGTAAGCCTTAACTTATCGGTTTTACGAAATATGCGACGATGTGTTATATTATATTAAGCCTTGATATCAATTTGCCTTTGGTGTTTTTGGTTATCGAACCCTCTTATGTAACCTTGAACATAACCCTATAGGAATCTTCAGTTAAATTTTTTTAATCACGTAATAATTTAATAATTAAATTCAGTATTTTCTAACATCATATTTCATTGTTCTATAGCAATTATTGTATTAATCAAGGTCTGAGAAATTTGTGAAAAATGAATCTAATAATTCTATTGTTATGATTATAACCTGCTCGACCACTACCTTTCATTCTTCCAAAAACAAATACATATTTGAAGCCGCCATAACACTTATCACAACAAACCACTGGTTTATTTGGTTAGTAATTCCGAACTTACTCTTAGTAGAAATGCAACCCATTCGATCAGTGGAAATAGTGATAATTTTGTATCCTTTTTAATTTTTTAGGGATCTAATCATGCGCTTCTATTTTTAAGCATGTTATAAGCATATTTCGTTTCTTATCGGTTGTTTCTTTTTCATATGTGGCTTATGCTGATAACTAATCCGTTGAGGCTGAGGCTATAAAGAAAGAAAATGGTTTCGATTTTTCCTTTCCTCAAGACCATTTACCAAGGTTAAGGGCTCTAAGCTAAAGGTCCCCTCTATGTGAGTAGAGACTGCGGCAGGTGTTTTTCATCTCTCTGCCTTCTCCCCCCGGGTAAGACGCTATGAATCACCTGATGTAGCGCGGGAGTTCTCAGCTGGAGGGAGATGCTTTCACTGGGTTCTATCCGCAGTGGGAAGGCACCTCTGGTTGCCGCTTCCCCCGTCCCTCCACTCGTTTCGTCTCTCCTGCCCTACATTTTTAAATCCGTTTTGGACTCTGAGAAGAGGGGGAAGTTTTATCTTCTCTTTCAGTCGAGCGACTTGTCGTCGTCACGTCAAGATCTAAAAGCGCGCTACTTAATATAACTCCCGAGTCCAATCACCTTTTGTTCGTTGTTCTGCGTGTCCTTAGAATTACGCATTTCCATTGTACACTTCTGCTTTTATATCATTCAAGAAGCGAATCTACTCATTTCTAGGTCTGTGAAAATAATATTCGGGTTTTACAAAGCTCCCTCTCCTCGCTTTTAACCTTTCGCGCTGTAAAACGAGTTCCTAATATTTGTCGAACGTGTTTCTAATATATAGTTCGAACGATGGTCTAATTATCTCCTAATCCCGTGCCAAAAATAAAACAATCACTTTTTGTTGGAGAGGTGGCAGAAGTGTTGTTTCCTTGAAAGGTCTTCCAATTCAAATAAAGTGAGAAAGACGACCGTAAGTTCATTCTTACATCAAGTTAATGTTAATATTAGAATACCTTAGATATTTATATCTCTAGCGGCATAATCATTATAATATAGAGTGGGGTTTACAGACCCCCTCTTCCTTTCCGATTAACGGTTTTTATCACTTCGGGGCCTTTCATCCTTCACAGAAAATTCCTAGATTCTTATGATACTTCTTTGATAGTATAGCTGTTGATAAAAAGATATATGGTTATCAATGAATTATTATAGTTAAACGAGCTGCAGCAAATAATTTATTTTTATGATTATAAATCATATAATTCTTCGTTGATAATCAACGAAATATATGTTTTTATAAATGTACATTTTTATTGTTATTATTATAAATATATTAATAAAATGTATTATAATTATAGTCATAAGCTCCCTCCTGTTATAATTTTCTAGTGCTTATCTATAGAAAACTTATGTCTCTATAAAACTTTGCAGAATGTTTATATCTGCGAGATTATTTTTGTTTGTTCTGTTTATTATCATCAGCCAGTTTTACCCTCATCATTAAAGAAAGGTGTTAATATGACTGATTGATTGAGTGTTCTTACAGAGTCATCAATACGATCACGAAACATCTATACATTCTAGAATACGAACTAATATGAACATTTTTGGTACTTTGCCAAAACGATACCACCGTTATTGAGCTGAGCGAAGCGAAGCTCTTATACTACACTTTGCATTTTTTCGGATGCATACTCCTCCTGAACGGCTTAACCGATCCGCACAAAATTCGGCACGGTCATAGTGACCAACCACAGGAAGGTATAAATCTGAAATGGTCCAAATCGGTACACAGGGGTACGAGGTACAGGGTACAAACGTTTTCTCCTGAACGGACGAACCGATCCGCACAAAATTCGGCACGGTCATAATGAGCAACCACAGGAAGGTATGAATCTGAAATGGTCCAAATTGGTACTTGGGGGTACGGGGTACAGGGTACAAAAGTGTTCGCTAAAATAGTGTATGCTCTTCAAGATGCATGTCATTAGAAAGCTCTTTAAGAGTTCAGTTATCGTTGTTATGTTATCTTTTGTCATATTTTCATTTATGAGGGGTCATTCTATTGGTGAAATAGAAAAAAATGAAAAAAATAAATAAATAAATAAGTAAGTAAATATGATTAAAATGCACGCTCAGCTCAATATTGCAAGCATTGCACACCTAGTGTTAAGGATCTTCTATGCTGGATCAGATTTCGGAGTGCATTTTAAATATATAAAAAAAAAAATATCATCATCTTCTACATGTTCTACAAAAATATTTCATTGTGACTTTAATTCTTCCCTTGCAAAGATTGGTAGTGCATTCTTTCAATTATTTATCAAAAGTATATACTCTTCTACATACATATATTGTATTAGTTTTCGCTCTTTGTAGTGCAGATTCTTAAACCTTCTTAACATATAACGATAATCCTTATTTTTCCTTCTGCTGATGATCTTTTTTTGGCTAGAACCCGACCTAACCTCACTTCTTGGTTAAGGTTAACGCATTCGTTTGCCTAACCTTAACTACAGGTTAAGATTATCCTAAACATATTGAGATATTTCTTTACATAACCTTGCCTATTGGTTAAAGTAATCCTAAACCATTATAGTTGCTTCATCTAACCTCACCTACAGATTAAGATAATCTAAAGGAACGCAGGATAGATCACAGTCAGTTGTTGGCGAATAAGACACTCAACCCATGCTAATATAATTAATAAACCATATTACACAGTGGTATGTTTTAAATTGCATGCAGTATAGATATGCAGCAAAAGAATTATATCAATTACACATTTGTAATTGATATTATTACTTTTTATCATTATAAAATAAGTTATAGGTTAGGTAACAAGTATAGTTTTTTCTCTACTGTAAGATTATTAATAATTATTATTATCATTAACTTTACCGATTTAAAAAAAAAAACTCCAATTATTGATTTGCTGAAAAGCTTGGTATATTGACTTCAAGCAATTTATGCAATTAAAATAATATTTAGTATGACACTGTGTGTTTTAGTAATTAGTTTCTTTTACGAGGTGAACCACGGGTGTTTTTTGTATTTCAATTTTAACTTTAGGAGGTAAACGATTAATAATTAGCAGATTTACGTTTTCTTTTTCTCGTTGTTTTTTAGTTTTTATTGACAATTTTTTTATCATTTTCAGAGATAGCTTTTCTGCAAATCTCATAGTTATGTATAAGTCTAGAGTTATGAGTTATAAGAGCTGTCGAAATCTAATAACCTCATGAATGTAATGAATCTTTATTTTAGCTGTCTTCTTTTAGAACTAAATAACTTACAACAATCTTCTAAACTAAATCAAATAGCTTTATTCTTCTGATTCAATTCTTGGTGCTCTTCTTTTGATTGATACAGTTTGTTCTTCTAATCCAATTTGCTTTATTCTTCTGATTCAATTCTTGGTGCTCTTCTACTAACCGATGGGTCGATGGGTACAGGTTTGTTATTCTAATTCAAATATCTTTATTCTTCTGATATTTATTTTTATTGATTCTAATAGTTATTTTTTCTTTTGATTTATATAGTTTTGTTCTTCAAATAAAAATCTTACTGTTCTTCTTCTGATTTATATATTCTCAGTTTTATTCCTCTAAATTCAACTTTTTTTTATTTTGATTAAAATCTTAGTTAGTCTGTTCGAGAATAAAAATAGTTTTCTGATTCAGATTTGATCAAAATCCCAGAGGAATCTACTGACTTTGACTTAGTACTTAAAGCTATTGTATTTTCCTTATTAATTTATCAAAACTAGCTTTTAGCTTCATTGGTCCTTATCACTTAAAAACATTTAGAATTACCTTTTGGATTACCTTGACATTGATTAAATAAACGAGATTAAATAAAGAGGGGGAAAAATTGATTGATTAGAGACATTATTTGACATAATCTTTTTTCTTAAGACATCACATTCCATCATTTAAGATTTAATGTATCAGAGTTTCATTGAGTTTTTAAATTTCTTTATTTAGTCATATTTATTTTAATTTTTCATTCTCTTGTTTGATTGTTTGATTTTTATTAATAATTTTGAAAAGTTTATAGCTGAGAAGTTTTTAAATTAATTATATTTAATTATTTTTTATTAAGTATATTAATTATATTTAATTAATTCGGATCGGATTAAGATGAAATTTTAGAGGATATATGTCATTGTTCAACTGCTCAATAGATCAATAGATATGTCAAGTCAACTTTTCTTTATAAATTTTCTTTCGCATTAGCACTTATGTTTAATTATTAACACCAATGTGTTTATAAGTACTCTTCCGATTTTGAAGAATTGGGATGTTGTGTTGCCCTTAGATAGTCCCATATTAATTTCAGGCGTATACACAAAATTAATTTTTGATTAATTGATTATTTTATTAATGAAATACTGATGACTGATTTAGAAAAGAGAATTAACTAAATTAGACAATAATGATTCGTAAAGGCGATACACCCATTAAAGTACACGATAGAATGCGAGGAAGCTTGTATATGTACCACACTAATTGGTTGATTATATTCTTCTTTAACTCTTAATTTGATATTTCGTTGATTTAAATTTTATTAAATATTGCAATCGTGTTTATCCTGACAATGATGTTATAATAATAATAATAATGTATTTATTAAAATTACAATACATATATACTACAGACCTATTGTATATTATATTCTTTATTTTTTTTTTATCTTCTCTTACATTCCTATATACAAACATTAACTTCAGACCTTGAACAAAATTTACAACTTAATTGGAACAATTTCAAACTAAAATGTTTTTATATAGATATACATAATCGCGAACGACTAAATAAATATATTATAAATTAGTAGTTCTTCCGTCATTTATAAGAAGGAAATGCGGTAAAATTGATAAGATCCCACATGTATAGGTTCTTTAAAAAAAAAAAAAAATTGATAAGACTTGTCAGTTGTTTATTAATTGTTAAATTCTGCGATTGTTTGCACTCGTATATAGTTAACACGGCTTGGGACTTTTTTTTTTTTTTACAGAATAAGCTTTTGCCTTGTCGATTGTATTTTTTTTAATCTAATCAAGTTTAATGATTCTTTTAAAGCAATTATATAATTGTAGTCTTCATCTTTTTTTGCGATTTAATATACAAAAAGAAAAAGCAAGGAAATTAAAATATATTAACGTTTTTATTTTATTATTTTTACCTTACATTGAATATATTAATGGCTTCATGCATTGTGGAACTAATATACTTATTCATTATATAAGCATATTACTAGATAGATATGGCTGCTCTGTCACCAAGGTAATTCGTCGACTTGATCTACTAAAAATATTTATTTGCCTTATAACTGCTTTGAACAAAAGTTCAAGTTCAAGAAAGACTACATTTAATAAAAAGTTTTGTTTGAATGAAGCAAGGAGAAAGAAAGATAAAAATAATTAACTCTATCAGAAATCGAAACACTAATCCTTAATTGTGCACCCCTAGTGCTCTAAACATTAACCTAAATCAAGGGGAAAAATGGGATATAAATGCTTAACGGCGCAGGGTATCGAACCACGATTCCTTGGGTTTGCACGTCACTGTTCTAATCATTGACCTAAAGAAAGAGAGACAAAATATATAAATGCTTTAGGATAAAAATATTTAACACTGACAGGAATCGAAACACTAATCCGTGGTGAAATCACACCCCCCAGTGTTGTAAACATTGACCTAAATTAAGGAAGAAAATAGGATAAAAATGCACAACGCCGCAGGGAATCGAACCTAAGTTCCTTGAGTTTGCAGGGGAGATCTCTAATCATTAACCTAAACGAAGAGAGCTTGGTTCATTTCTTAATTGGTCTGTATTCCAAAGTATTGGTATTGTGTTTCTTGAAAATGAACTAATCAATTCTGGTCTCTGTGATTGATTTACCTTTATAAGTATAACGAATGATGTAATACAATATGATTATACATTTAAATATATGTATAATAAAATCGTTGTGGTCCGTAAGTAGGGAAAAAGAGAAGGGATTTGTGAATTACATCGAATTCTAATTTTATTTTTCATTGCCTCGTTTTAAACAAGTTGGCTTCCTTTATTGTAATACTATTATATTCTTAGTTTTCTATATATATGTATAATGTTGAACATGCTAAGGGTTGGGTATTAGTGAATATGAAGTCACGTGGTGAATGTGTCTGTATTTGTTTATAAGTCAAAGTAAGTTGAAGTTAAGTGTGTTTGTGTGGTATGCTTTGTTTAGCGGCTATGTAAGCTAAGTTTTAATGTATCTAACGCCCCGTGTGAACTGTCTGTTGGTGCGAGAGGCTTGCCCCAGTCTAATAGGATACTTTACTTGCCTCAGCTTCGAGGCAGAGCTTCACAAGACATGTCAGTACTAAGAGAGACAGCTTCGTGGTAATATCTAACCCCAGTATACAGTTCGCACTCTTAAACTTTCAATATATATTAGTGAATTTCTTATTCTTAACTGTTTTCATTAATTCTTAGTTTGTTCTTTGGCTACGAATGGTCAACAGTTTTAACTGCGATAGTAACTAAAACAGTAAGTATATTTTAGAAGTCAATAATTAAAAAAATAAAACTAGGCATCGCGTGGCTACATCATTGAAACGAGCTTAATAAAAAATACAAACATAAGTATAGCTAAGGGTTGCAAGGCCATAGTCTAATAAATCGAGATCTTCCGGTGAAGATTGCGTCAGAAATTTATTGAATCCTGACGATTCGAACTCATTACATGGGTCTTTGTCAAAAGAATTCATGGTTTAATCCCTGTAATGAGTTAGAAGCATCGGGATTCACAATATCTTTGACGCAATCTCCTCCGGAAGGTCTAGAGTTATAATTAAAATACTTCTAGTAATTAAATGATATACTAAAGTTTTATAATTACTTTATATTTTAGTTGCTTACAGATTTTATTTTATACTTTAAATTAATTTTTTTTTAATTTAATAATCTATTACAATGAGTACTACATTGATTATATTGTGGTGACGTGCGGCAAAGAGACTGTTACATGTTGTGTATCTAAAAGAGGAATTATTGTCATGTCTTGTTTAAAAAAAGCTTATATTTTACGTGTGTTGTGCTGCCCAAAAGGCTCATTATACTTGTACATAATTTGGTGAACAAGTAGGATCTTGCCGAAAGAAAACTTTCACCGGATCAGCAGGTTGAATTGCATCACTCTCGTACCGGGCCTTAAAAAATATACTGAGTGGCTTCCTTATCATATTATGTGAGAAATATCATTTTGTAATTTTTGCTTCCGAACTACCTAAGGTATTGGAAGCATTTAGATGATTTTGAAGATTTCAGTGTCAATGCATATATGAGAAACTTTTGTCGTACCGATTTTTACTTTTCCTCACTACTAATAGTAGGAAAAGTATTGTTTTCACCAAACATTTTTTTTTCGAGATTTCAACGGAATTATCCGTTTTAGGTGTTTTTAAGACCTCCTGAGTGGTTTT
>KZ652275.1:59665-91339 GCA_001010745.2 Gerris buenoi
TCTAGATATGCAGTAGCTGTATGAGAAACAAGTCAGCCAAATTTCATTTTGATATTAGCCGCCATTTTGAAGTTATAATTTTTTGATTTTTTAAACTTTGACGGTTAATAATACTGAAATTACATATAGGTTTTTTACTTATAGCATATCGTTGGAACCGTAAAAAATTAAGGAACAAATAAAAAAAAACCCGATGAAATTCTATTAATTAGTTTAAAAGTTATAAGTGAATATAATTATTTATTAGTGCGATGATTTTGATGACGTTAAAGTTTGTTTACATCTGTCAAAATACCGCCAACTTCAAATAATTAAACAAAATATAGGTATTAAAAATAAGGTTTTTTTAAAGAATGATAATAAATCAGTTAGTTTAGAACGGTCACCCATCCCCCACCCACGTCCAATGCAGCTCCCTCCTGCTGCTTCGCAGCAGGAGAGGCCACTTTAGTGCCCTCTGAAGTCAGGAAATGTTCCGAGGTACTACGTACCCGATTTTTTTTTACCTAATTCGTTTTGCACATGTTATGTTTCTCACTTAAAAAATATATTATTATATTTCTCTTCTCTCTTCTATCAAAAATGGAGAGAACACCTGTTTCAACTTCCTCGGTAAAGATGGAGAGGCGGGCAGCTGATACTACAAGTATATGAGAGTGGAGTGCGTGCGTGCAGGGAAGAGGATGCTCTAGATAAGGATGTTACCTACAATGACTATCTATAGAAAAAGGCTTATTTGGAACACAGGAAGCAGGAAGGGAAGCACGCTAGAGGTACTTGTATTAAGTTAAGAACAAGTGCTTAAGTTGTTCTTATAAGTTCTCAAGTTGGTAAAGTGTGTGGGGGTTGGTAAAGACAGGTGGTACTTCTACAGCTGTAGTGGGACGGACCTAAGCTTTCATCATCGTACTCCTACGTCTGCAGTTCTAATTGTTATTTCATAACAGTCTTTTGTTCTTTTATAATAGAATTCATGGTTTTTTCTAGATATGCAGTAGCCTCTTACTAGGAAGGTATATAGAAATCCCTCTCTCTATCTAAAAGTAAATTTTGTATTAAACAGTCGGCTTTCAACCACTGGTTATATCTTCAGTGGTGGAATCTGACATTTAGAAAGGAAGATCTCAGTGCTATGTATTATCATCATCAGAGCCAGCGAGACGAGTTTAAAAAAGACAACGAAAAAAAACAAACATTTAGGAGTCGAGACAGAGGTTAAACTAAAAAAAATAAAATCTAATTCCGGTACTAAAGATGAAGATTACAACCAGTTAAAAGCCTGTTTTGCACAATGAAATCTTATTTTAGTGGAGAATCATATTTATTGTTCCCATTTAATGGTTTACTTACACTTTTTATCGTATGTAAAATAATAAGGAAAGCCACGATAAAAAGAACTTTTTATATACTACGTTTGTAAATTTTCTGTCATAAATCATAAATTTGAAACCTGTCAAAATGAAGATTGTAAAATATGGGACATGTCAAAACAAATAATAAACTTGCGGATTTTTTTCAAACTAACCTTTTNAAAAAGGTATCCCCCCTCTGTTGTTTTAGAATAAAAATTACTATGACTAAATAACTATAAAAAAATGGATGTTTAGTCCAATGTACTTTGGGACAAAGGAATACCCACTTCTGTGTTTAATAAGGGGAGTAACAGTCTAAAGAAGAACATTTCGTACACCTTCTATAGATTGTAACTCCCCTCTTTTTTATAAGGGGAGTAACTACCTAAAGAAGTCCCTTTTTTACTTCCACGCGTACTGATGCATTGTGCGATTGTGATTATTCTAAAGAACGAAATATTTTTATATGGCGCCGAATTTTAAAAGTCCCTTAAAAGAAATCCGTTTCAGACATAAGACAGCGAATTTTCGATCACTTCAACATTTTTGCGAACCTCCATATTTTATAAACTCTTTCGAGTTTGATGAAATTTGGATGGTAGGTCACTAATGGGTCGTTTGAGACCATTATTGGTACCATATTAATTTCAACTTTCTGCACCCATTCCTCTCTCTTCCGTATAGATTTATAAGAGAGTTTGATGCTTTGCTTCAAACTTTCCCAAGCGTTGCTTGGGGCCGCTCGATTTTTATAATTTAAATAAATTAGGATTATATGTATATGGCATTTGTAATATAATTATTATGTTATGCACCTAAGTGAGAAATATTTATTTATGGCATGATCGTCCCATAATCATTTTAACAGTCTGAGCAACAAATATTGGTTAATTGCCCCTTTTTTCATGCTATAAGAAAAGGAAACAATTGTAACATTTATTTATCATTTATATGTGTAAATTTATCTTTTTTTTTCAAAAAAAAGAGGAAGGAAAAATTAAATGAATAGTCAATAATGGGTCATAAAAACATGGTTATACTACGTGACAGGACGCAAGGAAGCTATGTGCCACACTAATTGGCTTCCAACTGCAATTCAAAAATAATTGCGGTAAATAATTATATTGGAATTCTTATTGTTTTGTTGGTAGATTTCTTTGCTTATTTGGGGAATTTCAGTTAATTGGATGTCTGAAACAAGAAAAACTCTTAGATTTTTGTTTGGTGTAATTTTTTGGTAATTTTAACGTTTAAGGTCGAAACGCATCGTTTAAAATGTTAAGTATAACTGTCTAACTTCAGTCTAGCGGTTGTCTGAGTTGTGGTACCTCGAAGAAAAGCAATTTTAGATTCGTCAAACCCCCAGAGTACTCCGTAGGTTAAAAGTTTTAGAAGTCTTTTCTGTAGAAACAATTTCTAATAGACAGGGCATTAGCCGTATTTCATGGGAAACGTCTGATGCTCCTTTTCAATGTTTCTGTATCATATTTCTGTAATTCTTTAAAATATATAAGAATTTTTAATCATTTTTTTTTTTTCCTTATGATGGAGCACTTACTTTGCTCATCATTATAGATTATTCCATGGTATGTTGACAGCTAGCTATACTAGGCATCGCGTGGCTCTATCATTAAAGCGAGCGTATAGTAATAAATTAATGTTAAAATATTATTGTTACACAAAACTTAGAATGTGAACATAAAAAGAAATTATAAAAATAATATAAACCCGCTGGGAATTGAAAGGTGGTAGTTCTTGGATCTGTTTCGATTTTGAGTGAGATCACATTTTTTTTTATTCAATATTAAAAATGCGCACAAGCTCGGAAGGAAAACACTCGATTTAAAACCTAGGATGTTTATTTATATAATGACATTTTTTACCGGTAGTTTTTTAGATTGTTAAAAAAGGTATCCCCCCTCTGTTGTTTTAGAATAAAAATTACTATGACTAAATAACTATAAAAAAATGGATGTTTAGTCCAATGTACTTTGGGACAAAGGAATACCCACTTCTGTGTTTAATAAGGGGAGTAACAGTCTAAAGAAGAACATTTCGTACACCTTCTATAGATTGTAACTCCCCTCTTTTTTATAAGGGGAGTAACTACCTAAAGAAGTCCCTTTTTTACTTCCACGCGTACTGATGCATTGTGCGATTGTGATTATTCTAAAGAACGAAATATTTTTATATGGCGCCGAATTTTAAAAGTCCCTTAAAAGAAATCCGTTTCAGACATAAGACAGCGAATTTTCGATCACTTCAACATTTTTGCGAACCTCCATATTTTATAAACTCTTTCGAGTTTGATGAAATTTGGATGGTAGGTCACTAATGGGTCGTTTGAGACCATTATTGGTACCATATTAATTTCAACTTTCTGCACCCATTCCTCTCTCTTCCGTATAGATTTATAAGAGAGTTTGATGCTTTGCTTCAAACTTTCCCAAGCGTTGCTTGGGGCCNGAGCCTCCTCATTCTTTTAGTAATTATGTCCATTGGAAGCGCCGTCATTAAATATTTACTGTTTACTTTAATTTCGTCAAATTATCCAATTCTACCCGCGTCATTTTTAAAATACAGACTTGGCCTTTGCTGTGAACGTGTCAATTATTATCTCCGTATTCATCAAATAATTGATTATATTGTCTATTTTCTTTAGTTGATCCCTTAGGATTTTATTAATTTTTTTCGTTTAGATCTTTAAGGTGTGTTTTTTTTTTTTTAATAAAACAACAAATTTTTATTTTATAAATTGGCTATATTTCACCCATAACTCGGCACCTTCAGACCTGAAATATCAGGAACAATGTTATAATAATTTATTTTATCTGAATTTATATAAAATAGGTAAATTTTTAAAGATCAAATAAATTGTTGTAAAATAGTTTGTTATTTTAGGCCTGAAGATGCCCAGTTATGCGAAATATAGCTAATTTATAAATTCAATTTTTTTTTTTTTTTATTATTCATTCCTAAAGATCTAATCATAGATGCTAAGATTTGGAGGTCCGGAGGTCGTGTGCAAAATGCTGACGATGCTAAGTCTGGCTCAGGTGTCTTAATAGCTACTTAAGTATGAAGCGAGTCAAAGTCTTTAGTATAGCATTCCTAACCAATTTGAAACGCCGTAAGTTATTGAAAAGCGTAGATTCTATTTAAACCTCATGAGGCACTAATGTTTTACAAATTACAGATAATGAAGTGAACTTTTTTAGGTACCTGATGTAAAGTAGTTTTACGCTTGGCTGGTCTAATCTGAAATCAACATCTCAGCGAATTAAATCGACATTATATTAATTTGGTCCAATAAATGTGCTAAAATATACTCTAGAGTCACTGAAGTTGACTGTGTCTAATTGAGATAAACGAGGTCAGTAGGAAGCTGGAGGGAAGTAATTTACTCGTTGGGTTAGTGACAGCACTAGGGGAGAGACAATCAAGCAGTCAACCGTGTCTGAAGGGTTGAGTAATGTGGGTCAGAAGGGCCCTTCGGCTTGAAGAATCAGGGCGGAAGAATGTGGGCCAACCCAAGGCCCAGTGAGGTAGAGTAGGGTGGTTAATGGTTGAAACCATGGTAACTGAATTCTGCTAACCCTTTTCCTCCGTTACCCTAGAGAAATTGCCTTCAAACATTAAAAGGCACAAAATTGATGCAGAATGTATAAGCTATTGAATTGGACTAACATTTTAAAATAAGTAAAGTTTTCAATCATAAATGATGATTGTATTCCAAGACTGTTTTCCAAAATAACACATCTGACTTCTGGTGTTAACTACATTTGCTCTCCTGTTCAACTACTTAATATTACGTAGCTTTCCGCGTATGATGTCATTATGAAGTCCTAAGTGTTCCTTTGTGATGACTGCTTCTCGTTGCGAGTAAGGCCCGACTTTCGTTCTCACTGTTAGCGGAATTTTCAGGGAGTACGACATGTTATTCTAAAGGAAGTGGCAAGTTAGTTATTGTTCTACAATCTTAATTATTCTTGTTTTACCTAAACACTTAATATTTTAATATAATTGAAATTTAACAAAAATATGATTTGTTTTAGTTATTTCTCTATATCAGCATGTGATATTTTCAAATAGTGTCATAATCTTAATTTAATCCTCTTCAATACTCTTATCGTTGTTTACTTGAAACCGTTACCTTACTTAATTATCACGTCTAATATAGCTACAAAAGCTTGTCAATTGTTAAATCGCGTGTCTTTTGACCGTCATGGAATCAACTCGAATTCGACACAGAAATAGAGGGAAGCTCACTATCGTCGCTTCAATTGTACAATGAAATCTAATTGCTATAAATATTAGAAAAATGAAAGTGACGTTCAGTTGTTTACTCTATTGTATCATTTAGTGTCATTTGTTTTTTACTCTTCAACGTTAACCTGAAATAGAAACCAGGTAAATTTGCTCAACTAAAATCGCCTTTCTACATTTAAAAGAAAGAAAAAGGACGATTTATTTTCTTACTGTAATTAGGGCAGGAATCGTCCCAGACGACATGCAACTCTTGGCCCACTGATAGACTCATTCCCACGAACTCCAGAGTAAAAAAAGAACTCTTCCTCGGACGACAACCACCGTAACGACTAGTTCTCAACCACCTTGTCCTGGGGAAAGTCGGGGTTGTCATGCCCATTAAGAATCTAGAATTGTCTTGATGTCCGTCACGAATATTTAGGTTGTGCATGTTTACTTTGTAGTTCTATGAGAATTGGAGAAAAATAAAATAGATGTAATTTTATTTAGGGCTTTGAATCATTATTAAGGTATCCATCTGAAATCATTTTTATCTTAAAATTTTTAATTTTTACAAATAAAGATCTCTCCACTTTAAGTAACTTTACTTTAGAAAGCTGGCTTTCAACCACTAGTGGTCATCTTCAATGGTGGTGGTGACGAGTAGAAATTTTCAAGAGAAAGAGTGTAGAAGTTGAGGCAGAGATTTAAATCTGAACATATTTTTAATTTAAACCTCGTACATGTACTCTTTCCCTTCCTATTTTACCTCGTTGCGCTTAGTTCCAGTCGCTTTGCCGATCCTGGTCCACTCCATTTTGCATCTCAGTCAACATCATGTATCTTAACCGGACTAAGAATTCTGATATTAGTTTATGCTATTTTCATTTTGTGATTGTTATGGACTGTATTTTAAGTAATTTTCTTCAAAATGGTAAATTAAGTTTTGCGTGACCCTTAGGAATAAAGGCGTCAGAATACTTAAGCGTTGCGAAGTCAGAGGCCATTGTCTTGTGTTTGGGTAGCCCTGAGTGCTACAGAACCCAAGTAACCCTTTACCCGTGTCTAGAGTCTAGTCGATACCCTTACCGTGTGCTTGGCACTTCTTGTCGCGGCACGCCATCTATCGTGCCTACCTTCAACTTTCCAGACGACCAACCTCCTTCCCTCCCTTCATAATCCATACAAACTTTTTTTTCCGTCGCTTTTCGTTTTACAATAAGAAATAAGTGGAAAGGGCCTCAACATTTAACTTTTTTTATTATTTTTCTTCGTTGAACGCCTAGGAAAACTCCCATTAATCCATAAAAGACAAAACAACATAAATTATTAATCATAAAAACTTATAAATAAAACGAAGGACTCTGCATTATACATCTGCAAAAGGGTTTAATTATAAGGAAAATTCGATTTGTAATATTTTTTAAATAGATTTTCCGTGACCTCGCATGTTAACAGATTTCAGAAAATTTTTTGACAAATGGCGCCTGCAATAAATAAATAATTTTTTAAATATTCCTGTAGCTGTATCAATTTTTGTTTTAAATCCACTGAATGCGGATTTCAGTTGTTGGAAAATTGTTCCCGGTACGAACTAAGGTAGAAATATTTTCTTTCTCCTGTATGCAACACTGCTTACACATATTGTCATTTAATATTAACATTTAAGGTTAAGCCTTTAAAATTATCTGCTGTAATTTAACTTATGCTCTAAATACAGTTGCTTTAAGTAGTTACGCTACGTCTTGCCTATTATCTCATGCAGAATCATTGCCTCTTGGTTCGAATCCATGGTAAGAACTATTGTTATCAGATCTACTTAAGCTACAATTAAACTAAAACTATCGCCGGCATATCCAGTTAAGCCACTAACAAATATTAAATATTGGCTGAAGTTGTATCGAAAGAAGTGCTATTTTTAGCATATCGGTTCAGCTTTGCTGGAATAACAAGTTTTAAGAGGCCATTGAGTCCAATATGTGTTTTTTAAAATGTCGGTCTGGCGTTTGTGCAAACACCACGTGGAGCCAACTGGGTCGACTTCGATGAAATTTGACATACCTACATGCTCAGAAAAAGCATACCCCTGTGCAACCGAGAAATGAATTCTGAGGGTTGAGATGAATTCTGGGGTGAGGTTTTATTCGAGTTTGCTGCACCGATTAATTAAAAGTTTACGCAATCATGCTAAGTAAATTAAAATATTGGGGTATTTTTATTCAGAGGCAGGAGTTACTATGAAAACCCGCTTGGTCAGCTGGTCTACCAGCTTTATATATTTTATTAAATTTTCCAAGATAAAACTGTCACTAAACTCGCACGTTCGAAGGTAACGAGTAAAATCAGGTTTTATTTAAAGATGCAATTTGCTTCATAAGTCCTTCAAATCGAATCCAAGAATTACAATAATTAATTAATAATAATTATAATTAATTTGGTTGCGATTAACACACCCGACTACGTCAGCTTGTAAAAGGAAATAAAAAATTTATTCATAAGTTTATTCTTAAATGATCAGTATATTAGATGCCAAACCAAAAACACATTTATGTAGTGAGGTACTCAGTCTATGCAAATATAACTAGACCAGTTATTGCCCAACCCTAGGTTTCATTGTTATAGTTCTCCCGACCTATTGACCTTATATTTGTATTCCATTCACAATTCACTGAGGCACAGTTAACAACAACAATTCTATCTTCAACGCCCGGACCAACAAGACGTCTCGTAACCATTCCGTCTTTATTTAATTAACTTCATAATTAAACTAGACCCGTTTGTCAGCAAAGTTAATAATGGATTCCTCTTCAACACCTCACGGGAGAAAGACAAGATGAAGGAACACGTGCTACTCATCTTTGTAAAAGATCTACTCATTAGCAGAGAGATGTTTTATAGAGATGAGACTCGAACTACTCGTCTCTATAAAGAATATACTCTTTAGCTGAAAGGTTTTATAGAGATCAGGGAACACGTGTTGTTTATCTCTATAACAACGAGATTTTTCTAGAAACACTACGGATTACGGATAAATTTAAAAATCCAATACGTCTTATACCTAGAATACAATTTAAGCATTCAGCAAATTTGAAACAGTGGCCAATGGCCAATCTCTTCTAAAGGTATTATGATGCCGATTTACACAGTGACACATTCCAAAACTTTGGGAGTAGGAAGTAAAAAATCATTTATATATCAAGAAACTCCTTAATCGGATTATTGGAGACACATACTATACTTCAATACTTATATTTAAATGAAACTATCATACGAATAAGCAAATCTCTACACAATAACTTCCTGAAAACACCCATTTTATTATTAGGTATACCCTTGCGTATGGTGTTTTCTTCTTCATTTTCTTATTCGATCTTGTTATTTTTAGAAAACCAGAGCCAAATAAAACATCAAAACAATAACAAGCCACGAGTTTCCTTTAGATTTGTTTCTCCCTGAATCAATTGTTTTTGAAAAGCTACTAGTGTTTTTTTATATAGGGGTTTTTCTTTTTTTAGTATGTGGGTAAGATACACGATTGTATCCGATTGCAGTCGAAGATAGACGAAGGTAAAATGGTTGTTGCGATGTTTAACCTCTTTTTGAATTGTGAATATATAAGACATTGACATGTGATATATTTAGGATATAGCTCTTTATTTTTCTCCGATTGTTTTGTTTTTGTTTTAAATTTGAATTTGGATTCTCTCACGAGATGCGATAAAATTAAATTGAACCGTTATTGTTTACATAATGACGTTGTGTTACTAGTTGTGTTTTCCCCTTGTTCTAATTCAACCTTGGTGTTTACATTTGTTATTCTCGTACCTTTGTCCGTTTATTTATAAAATATTGCCTAGTTTTTTTTCATGAATATTAAAGAAATTCATGTGTATACATTGTGTTACTCTAGAAAATGTCTTTTGTTAATTTGATTCTGTCTGTATTCAAATAGTATTTTTGTCAGTGTGTAAATACAAAATAGTTGTAAATACTGGCTGGCGTATTTAAATGTTATTATTCTATCCAAACTCAACACAAATAACAAAATACTCATATACTACACAATTCTCAAACCAGTATGGACACCATGCAGGTTTGACTCTGACCAAGCGTTCTAACTCCTACCGCATCCAATCCTTAAAGTCAAAGATCCTCAGAACTCAGAACCCATAATAGTAAATGCACCCTACCGTATCCAACCAAATCTTACACAACGACCTAAAAGTCCCATTTTTCCGAGATCTAGCTATTTCCCGCTATAGATCCTTTCACCTCTTGCAGTTTCCCTCCACACAAATCCTCTTATCCAAAACCTGTCATCCCAGACCATTACTGACAATTTTCTCACGCTCCCGAAGCGTTGAATGGCCTCAGCATCTAGTAATTTAAAAGACTATAACTGTCATTTAAAAGTATTTAAGCAAAGTCAATAAGATCCTCGACTGTGTTTTTCTCGTGTGTGATAGCGACTCATCAAGAAGAGGTGTAGTTTAATAATCAAATCAACGTCTTCACACAAACAATTGTATTTTTAACAATTGACCAGTTTCGGCTGTTCTATAGCAGCCTTCTTCAGATAATCTACAAACCAAGTGAAGTTGTCTGTCACTGGACAGGAGTCTTGTCTTATATCTTTTAATTTAATCAAGCCATTACTATTATCATTTTTATGCTTTATTATTATAACTTTATTATTGCTTATAACAAAAAAAACTGTAGTTCCAATATTTAATAAAAGTTAAGAAAATTATTTTTAAAATGGAAAAAAGTAATTCATATATTATTTGGTGGTGACTGACTTAAAAAAGAAAAAAAATGCTGGTGTTAGAATAATCTCCTATAACAATTTCACAATCTGGTTAGCTTGTTACTAACGTTGTTAAAATGATTGATAATGGATACGCTCCGATCCTTCCTAACTGCATTCTGCACTGATGTAATCTAATTAACGCTTTTATACTGCTACTTTGATTTACGACTCTTTATCACATTATCTTTACATTTAGAACACTTGGTTCTAAAATTCAGCTAAACTGTAATTTACGAAACTTTGCTTGCTTAAAGTGTAACAGTTGAGTTACACTTCTAGCGTTTCGGAACATAAATTTGGATTAAACGGTTCGAGACAGCTTTACACTGTCAACTCTGTTCACGAAAAACTCTCTCAGATCATCAGTAGGTAACTAAAAATGTAAAAGAAAAAAGAAATGTATTATGTATATAGCTATAGTTAAATATATTGAAATTTTAGTTTTATGATGGGCTTTTGTTTGGTGGAGTTGATGAAATAATATTTTGAAGGTTACGATGGTAATAAAAAGTCCGAGTTTTTAGAGAAAAATTGTAAACAACTTTTTACATTAACAGCAGACTATTTTGGACTTGACAAAAATGGTCAAAAGACCATTTTTGTCTTCTGTTTTTTGTTTAATTCCTAAATAAAAAAAAACGATTCTTTTTCCCTCCAAAAACTGGAACTGTAAATAAAAATGGCTCACAATATTGTAAAATTTTTATTTGAGTTTTGGGTTTTTATTTGTTTTGTGACTGGGTTCGTCGTTTGACTTAATGACTTGGAGGTTTGTCGTAAAATCATTTGTTTGTAAAGGCCAATAGAGTTAAAGGAGAAAATGTTTATTTTAAGGTTTTTTTGGCGGGTATTTTTGAGTCATCGGTTTGGAGAAATTTTTAACTGGATTTTTTTCGGAGGGAATCGAGTGGCGAAGACAGAGAGAAACGTGCGGTTTCTGGATCTATTTGTCAGTGGCGTTGGTGGTAAACCTCTAGTCACACTTCTCTTCGCCTTTTTTTAAAAACTTTTACCATGTTTTTACTTTATTCTTAGTCGTTAAAGATGTCAACTCTGTATTTGAGATCTGTTTTGACGCCCGCATCTTATTTTATTTATTTTTTTTCTCTTGGTTTAATGATTCTATTTTATGACTTTTCTTCGTTTTATTTTGTTTTTTTCTTTAAAGATAAAACTATTTAAGTCTTGAAAGTTAAAAGATTATACGCTTTTGCAGCATATTCTTTTAGGATGTTTAAAGTAGACAGGGTTTTGATTTAATGATCATATTTGGGGTCAAATGAAAATGTAATAAAAAGATTCGTCATATGCATTAGCTAGCAAACCACTTTTTTTTCGAGATGTGACTTTTGTCCGAAGGAAAAAAAGTCTAGAGATCACTTTTTCCCATCCTAAATTGTTCTTTTCTTAATAGCCACTACATAGATCATACCAGTACATGGATCATGGACATGATCCATGAAATGATCTAGTGAATTATTATTTGGGTTATGTGAAATTACCTTCATTGTTGAGTTTATACTAAAAGAGTTCATGTAGTTACTATAAGAGTTCGGCTGAACTGAAGGAAATGATACTGTCGAGAGTCGCTTGGTGGCTCAACTATGCTTAATTTATACACTTGAGAGATAATATTCCTTTGGCAAATAGTACATATGTATGACATGACTTAAACATTTGAGAAATTATATGTGTATGATTTATCATAGCAGAGTTATTATTTCTTTGCCAAATAAGTACGTTGGGGTGAGGCCCCGCCATTTTTTCGATAGACCAGTCTTACCGAGTTCTTACTGTAAGTTATACTAAACTCTAAAATTATAATTTACGCAAGAATAACTATGGAATTTAAAACGAATTGATCATAAAATGGATTGACGATATAGTTCTGTTTTAATCTAACCTTGGACCTTCAATGGTAGTTTTAAAACTTCAGTATAACTTTTAGTAGAACAAGATGAGTTAGTAATTTCCAAGTCAGCTTAAAGATTTTATTATCGAAATATCTCAGAAAATTAATTTTTCCTTTAGACTCTATCTAATAATCTTATCTAGAATAAGATTATTATTATAAGGCATAAGCCATTCTATTTACACTGTACATAATAATTTTTATTATATATCTAATATCTTTATTTTAAAACCACCCTTAATTATATTTCATCGTCCTAAATTAAATCTATCTCTCTCCACAGGACTTGTAAGTTCTCTAGTGGTGAACCTTTTGCAGTGCTAAAATGAAAAATTTGAAAACATTAGATAAATAGAGATAGATAAATTTATGTACTAAATGTTGTTTAAGTATAAATATTAATATTCGATAAAGGTATTAAAAAATAAGTAAATAAATAAAACTACTTTATCTTGTATCATTTGTTGAAGAGTTCATACACCAACATTAAAAAATAAAATAACGTCTGGATCTTATCGATTTTTTTTTTTAATTATTTATATGGAAGTCATATTTTCAAAAAACAGGGTTCAGAAATAAACGAAGAAAAAAGGGGTTGGGTTTGATCAAAGGAATTTTTTGAAAGCTGGAAAAAAAAATCGGTTCAAAGACATCCGCTCTTATGAGGTTTGATAAGGTCGCCGTTATAATTACCTCGGTCTAAGTGCTACTTGAAAATACTTATACTTATCTTGACTTTGGCCTTTACCTGAGAATAGAGTCAAGTAAGCAAAACCTCGTAAGTGCCCTCTAGTAGCTCTAATTTCACTCAAATTTGCCCTCTCGTGAAAAATCAACAATTTAAAAAAAATTCTTTACTTATTTCAAACCGGATTGGAAAGACTAAATGAAGGACAAAGTTGAAGGACTGAATTAAAGGTCAAAGATAAAGGACTTAATTAAAGGTCAAAGTTGAACGACTAAAATGTATGACATTACATAAATATAAATGAAGTAAAATCTAGAACATACAGTGACTGTAGCGACATCTTCTCCTTCTACTACAGTGACTGTAGCGACACCATCTACTAAAGTGACTGTAGTGACACCTTCTTCTACTACAGTGACTGTAGCGACACCATCTACTACAGTGAGTGTAGTGACATCTTCTCCTTCTACTATAGTGACTGTAGCGACACCATCTACTAAAGTGACTGTAGTGACACCTTCTTCTATTACAGTGACTGTAGCGACACCAGCTACTACAGTGACTAAAAGTATATTTACTAACAATTCTAAACCATCATTATTATATGGTGAATTGATTCTGGTTTTTTAAATTCTTTTCATTTTTATCTGTTTTTTATCAAATTAACATTTGTAATGTAATATATTTATAATATAAAGTTTGGTCAAGGAAAAAAGGCCGAAAATCTGAAGTTAGTTTCTTCTTTGTTGTGTTTAAATGTCATAGATAGATTTTAATGTCATAGATAGAAAAGTGTCTGTAGTAGGGCGCGGCATTGTTCCAAAAAAGTATATAATATAGATTCGCTCTAAAGCCAATGTTTAAGTAACAATAAATCTATTTCATTTTCTTGAAAGACGAGATAGTAATGATTAAAATTATGATGATATGTTTGAATTCACTAATTCTACTTTTCTGTAATGATCAAAATGTTATTGTGAAAGAAAGACCTTTAGATTTGTATTGTAAAAGATTTAAAATGAAGAAATCTCTTAACCTTTACTATTCTTATGTAACTTTTATTCTTTACTTCGTTGACAATAACTAACTTCGAATAAATTTCTTCAGTTAATGCTTTACTTGTGTTCTTCAAAACGTTTACCAGTTGCTCCTATGTACATAATATCTAAACTGAATTGTTGTAAGCGGTGAACATTGCTTCACTCTTGGACCACTCGACGCACGTGCGAAGTATAAAATGTCTCTTATCACCTTTAAAACCGCATTCTATTACTGTTATCTTCCACGTGGTTTGATATACTAGAAGACAGTTAAGCAGTTGTATGCTTAGAGTTGAGAGAAAACAGTGCTGCCAACATTATAAACAGAAAAGTAGGGCAAACCACAAGAACACGTGTCTCTTAACTGAATACAAAACTTATATTACATAATTACTTAAAGTATAAAAACTTCTTATTAAAACTAATAATCGTGTTATAGTAATGATCAATGATTCATTTAATAAACCATTCAGTGCATAGGTACAAACCTGTTTTCTTTATCACTTAAATTTGTAAGATTTTCGTTACTTCTGTATCTATACAACATGGAACATGGGTTATTACATTACACTTATTACAGTCAATGAGCTTATAATCAGGGCGTCAAGATAATAAATAAAAAAATCATCCGATAAAACTTGTTCTTCATTACACAATAATTACTTCATCCAGTGAATTCCATTTGTTTCGATATTTGACAGTTACATTTAATTTATTATTAAAAATTAGATAAATAATTTACTATATAAATAATTCCTCTTTGGCGGAGAATCGAACCCGACCTCTTGCTCTTTTGTAATTATATTTATTTGCATCAATATCATATTGTTTCCATAACATCTCTTTAACTTTTTGAAGCAAAGGTTTATTTTTTAATTCCTTAATTTTTTAATTCCTTCATAATGGTTATTTATACTAAATACTCGATGTTATCATCAGTGTGAAGCAAATAAATATTCTTTCTGGTATTCGAACTCTCCAGGTATTGGTTTGGACCTTGGTTTCAGAGTTCTAGGTAAGTTACACTACCTAGAACTTCTAATGTTACGCTAACTCATCACTCTGATACGTCAATGTCCCATTTTTTATTCCTTTTAAATAAATAAATATCAAGGCAAATGAGATGATATCATGCGTATTTATTTTGAATTTATTTATTTATTTTATTTATCAATACACCTGGATCTTAAATTCTACTGAACGACTGTAATGCACCGCAAATGTTTCTCAAAAGATCTCCGATTATAAGGTTTCTTTTATGCAAACAAACAATTTTTTCTTATCCAAATACCAATAAGGTTTTTAAACCAAATTTCCCATGAGTGCTTAAAAGTATGATTATTTTCAACTGAATAAATAAACATGTAGAGCTTTAAAGTATGATTGATAACAAAAATCGTTTAAAATACCGTCAATTGATAAGGAATCAAGTATTTCTAACACTCAATGCAAATAAATATTACTGATTTTTATTTGTTTACATTTTTTTTTCTTCATAAATTTCTCTGAAGCATCTATCTACGATCATAACCCGATCAATTCGTTTGTGGAAAGAGCATTACATTTGATTTATCTAGTATATTTTTGTAAATATGTAATCATATTGTATACATTTATTTTTGAGATAGTGTATAAGGAAATCATGTGCTTGATACATTTGAATTATTGGATTTTTTTATGTGTTGTAATCACTAAATCTTTAGTGACAAAAAACTCAAACAAACTTAGTCACGATATCAGCGTTCCTCGTGGCGAATATCGTGACTATATTTTGTCAACTTTCTTCGTCCTCAGTCACGATTGCTTTTTAGTCAGATTTGTTTTTTTGGTGGTTCCTTGCGCCACTGATTTATTTTATGTTTATGATAAGTTTCTGTTTTCTTCTTTTTACTTTCTTATGTATAGAGAAAGTATTGTGTTGGAGCATTTCGATGGATTTACACGTTCTGAGGTTCTGAAATGTTTTCTGTCGTCTGTGCAGACGCGTGGAGCCTTTTTTTTTTTTTTTTTTTAAAAAAAAAAAAGGGGGTAAAAAAAAAAAAAAAAAAAAATAAAAAACCCTCCTCGATGTGNAATAAACCATTCAGTGCATAGGTACAAACCTGTTTTCTTTATCACTTAAATTTGTAAGATTTTCGTTACTTCTGTATCTATACAACATGGAACATGGGTTATTACATTACACTTATTACAGTCAGTACACACTTAGTACAGCTTATAATCAGGGCGTCAAGATAATAAATAAAAAAATCATCCGATAAAACTTGTTCTTCATTACACAATAATTACTTCATCCAGTGAATTCCATTTGTTTCGATATTTGACAGTTACATTTAATTTATTATTAAAAATTAGATAAATAATTTACTATATAAATAATTCCTCTTTGGCGGAGAATCGAACCCGACCTCTTGCTCTTTTGTAATTATATTTATTTGCATCAATATCATATTGTTTCCATAACATCTCTTTAACTTTTTGAAGCAAAGGTTTATTTTTTAATTCCTTAATTTTTTAATTCCTTCATAATGGTTATTTATACTAAATACTCGATGTTATCATCAGTGTGAAGCAAATAAATATTCTTTCTGGTATTCGAACTCTCCAGGTATTGGTTTGGACCTTGGTTTCAGAGTTCTAGGTAAGTTACACTACCTAGAACTTCTAATGTTACGCTAACTCATCACTCTGATACGTCAATGTCCCATTTTTTATTCCTTTTAAATAAATAAATATCAAGGCAAATGAGATGATATCATGCGTATTTATTTTGAATTTATTTATTTATTTTATTTATCAATACACCTGGATCTTAAATTCTACTGAACGACTGTAATGCACCGCAAATGTTTCTCAAAAGATCTCCGATTATAAGGTTTCTTTTATGCAAACAAACAATTTTTTCTTATCCAAATACCAATAAGGTTTTTAAACCAAATTTCCCATGAGTGCTTAAAAGTATGATTATTTTCAACTGAATAAATAAACATGTAGAGCTTTAAAGTATGATTGATAACAAAAATCGTTTAAAATACCGTCAATTGATAAGGAATCAAGTATTTCTAACACTCAATGCAAATAAATATTACTGATTTTTATTTGTTTACATTTTTTTTTCTTCATAAATTTCTCTGAAGCATCTATCTACGATCATAACCCGATCAATTCGTTTGTGGAAAGAGCATTACATTTGATTTATCTAGTATATTTTTGTAAATATGTAATCATATTGTATACATTTATTTTTGAGATAGTGTATAAGGAAATCATGTGCTTGATACATTTGAATTATTGGATTTTTTTATGTGTTGTAATCACTAAATCTGTAGTGACAAAAAACTCAAACAAACTTAGTCACGATATCAGCGTTCCTCGTGGCGAATATCGTGACTATATTTTGTCAACTTTCTTCGTCCTCAGTCACGATTGCTTTTTAGTCAGATTTGTTTTTTTGGTGGTTCCTTGCGCCACTGATTTATTTTATGTTTATGATAAGTTTCTGTTTTCTTCTTTTTACTTTCTTATGTATAGAGAAAGTATTGTGTTGGAGCATTTCGATGGATTTACACGTTCTGAGGTTCTGAAATGTTTTCTGTCGTCTGTGCAGACGCGTGGAGCCTTTTTTTTTTTTTTTTTTTTTTTTTTTTTTAAAAAAAAAAAAGGGGGGGGGGAAAAAAAAAAAAAAAAAAAAAAAAAAATTATTGACGTATTTCTATTTTATTTCATAGATAACTCTACTTTATTAATAATTTAAAGATAAGAATTATAATTGTTATTTTCAGAGCTACAGTAACAACTGTGGTGTATTTTTTAATTATTTTTCCGGCTAGAATTGAAACGTGCTTTATCTTTTGAGTCTAAAAATGAATGCGATCATTATGATTCAGATGCTTCAGTAAACTTGACAACTTCATGCTAAACTGGACTGTGGCAGCTTAGTCAGTCAAAATAAGTTAGTATCAATTATTAAAATGTTAATATTATGTTTTCAGATTATTAATTAATTGTATTATTTGTTAGTCAATGGAATTAAGTTATGGTATTCCTTTTAAAACACAGCCAAGGCTGAATTATACAACTAAATTATATTAAATTTATTATTTATTTGTACAGCTGATATTTTTAAGAATACAATAAATTATATTATTACTATTAATTTCGCTTAAGAAGTACAGATATTATAGTAGGTACATGGTTTCCCAAAGCCCTTTGCAGACCACCTAAAAAGCTGAAATTTTTGCAGATGGTGTAATTCATAACAATTTTATAAAAAAAAAAAAAAAAAGAAAATCTGTTTTGTAAAAATACTCTTAAATTAAATTGTTTTTTCTAACTTTTATTTTATACGTAATTTAAAGGAGAGGAGTTTTTAAAGATAATCTTTTAATCTTTAATCATGAAATTTAAGAAAAAAAAATCCTTAATACATATATTATATTCTCATATTTCATATATGGGGAAAATATCGTGACAGCTAAATATGTAATTACTTTATTAATCTAGTGTTTGTTCTGTATTTTCACATTACTGAGGCATTAGTAATGTTAAATGCGCCCTTTTAATCATTTATTGATTTTATTGCTAATAAATTGATCAAATTGCTAATTTATTTATTATGAATTTTATTAACTCTTTTTAGATAAACAACTAATTTAATATTGTTTAAAAAAAATCTTTTTAAGAACATACTATTTCATATTATTGCACACTCTCGTCTTCTCTTTTGCAGCATTTTTAACAATTTTTTAAAAAAATTATTATTCATTTTTATCAGTTAAAGTTATCATTAAATATAAAAATTCAAGCTTTCCCCTAGATGTGGATGTGAAAAATCATCGTCATTTTCGGTAATATGAAAACTGTAGCTCATTTCCTCCGCAATTTCTTCCCCGAGGAAAAAGTTTTCTTGTCTATGAGTTTTCGTCAGAGGCGGTGATTTCATCTTGGATGAAAACTTGTTAAGTGTGAAAATTTTGTATTCTTTTTCTTTTCTTGTATAGTTAGCTCTTGAAAAGTTTATAGTTTGATTTTTATTAAATTCTCTGACTCTCTTTTATTTTCCCTTAGCTTCTGTTCTTAAGTGGTTTTTCTGTTATTGCCATTTTCTTTAAACTTTATTAGATATGTATGTACAAGTGTCAGTGCTTTAGTCGAATGTAAGTATGGCTGTTATAGTAAGAAAATTGTGATAGTTTGTGTGTACGACGGTTTTATTGTACAATCTTATATTGGTAGAAGGAGGGTTGGCTCGTGCTACGCTTTGTATTTACTCCCCCCACTCTTTTGCACACGAACACAACTCTGTAATAATAAGGAAGAATATTTGTGCTCCGAGTGTCTCCGTGTTTGTAACCCCCTTGACCTAGAAGCGTACGCTGAAATTGGGTCCTTTCANCTTAAATTTTATTTAATTTAAAATTAATTTATTACACTTATGATTAAAAATACACTTCTATATGAAATTGCTCTTTAAAAACTTATCTTTAAATTTCAAAGAAAGAAGATTTTTTTTTAAGGGAAACCTTTAATATTTTATGATGCAATTATGGACATAATTTTATATTATCTGAGTAAAATAATTTTCCTTAAGTTATTATTACTTTCTCATACACGTTGATGAAAATAAATCTGATTTTGCTGAAAATTGAAAATAAAGTGTACACAATTTCATCTTAAACAATTTTTAAGTGTTTTTAAAAATAAAATAATTAAATTAGATTATATTGGGTATAAATAAAGTCTTAATATGGTATTAATATGAGTTAGTCGTACCGATTTTTTATAATTATTACATCGAACCATATTTTTTGACTTAACTGTGGTTTATACCATTTTAAAAATGTTGTTAATTGTTATCGATTTACCTTTTTGACTTACCTTTGTGACGGATCAATCACATTGTTATAAGTTAACAAATAATTATAAATAACTATATTATATATATGCAGGTGGATCCTATTACGGGTAAAGAATTTTAATACTTATTTAGGTGTTAGCAACTCTGGTATTCGAACTCTCCAGGTATTGGTTTGGACCTTGGTTTCAGAGTTCTAGGTAAGTTACACTACCTAGAACTTCTAATGTTACGCTAACTCATCACTCTGATACGTCAATGTCCCATTTTTTATTCCTTTTAAATAAATAAATATCAAGGCAAATGAGATGATATCATGCGTATTTATTTTGAATTTATTTATTTATTTTATTTATCAATACACCTGGATCTTAAATTCTACTGAACGACTGTAATGCACCGCAAATGTTTCTCAAAAGATCTCCGATTATAAGGTTTCTTTTATGCAAACAAACAATTTTTTCTTATCCAAATACCAATAAGGTTTTTAAACCAAATTTCCCATGAGTGCTTAAAAGTATGATTATTTTCAACTGAATAAATAAACATGTAGAGCTTTAAAGTATGATTGATAACAAAAATCGTTTAAAATACCGTCAATTGATAAGGAATCAAGTATTTCTAACACTCAATGCAAATAAATATTACTGATTTTTATTTGTTTACATTTTTTTTTCTTCATAAATTTCTCTGAAGCATCTATCTACGATCATAACCCGATCAATTCGTTTGTGGAAAGAGCATTACATTTGATTTATCTAGTATATTTTTGTAAATATGTAATCATATTGTATACATTTATTTTTGAGATAGTGTATAAGGAAATCATGTGCTTGATACATTTGAATTATTGGATTTTTTTATGTGTTGTAATCACTAAATCTGTAGTGACAAAAAACTCAAACAAACTTAGTCACGATATCAGCGTTCCTCGTGGCGAATATCGTGACTATATTTTGTCAACTTTCTTCGTCCTCAGTCACGATTGCTTTTTAGTCAGATTTGTTTTTTTGGTGGTTCCTTGCGCCACTGATTTATTTTATGTTTATGATAAGTTTCTGTTTTCTTCTTTTTACTTTCTTATGTATAGAGAAAGTATTGTGTTGGAGCATTTCGATGGATTTACACGTTCTGAGGTTCTGAAATGTTTTCTGTCGTCTGTGCAGACGCGTGGAGCCTTTTTTTTTTNGATTATTAATTAATTGTATTATTTGTTAGTCAATGGAATTAAGTTATGGTATTCCTTTTAAAACACAGCCAAGGCTGAATTATACAACTAAATTATATTAAATTTATTATTTATTTGTACAGCTGATATTTTTAAGAATACAATAAATTATATTATTACTATTAATTTCGCTTAAGAAGTACAGATATTATAGTAGGTACATGGTTTCCCAAAGCCCTTTGCAGACCACCTAAAAAGCTGAAATTTTTGCAGATGGTGTAATTCATAACAATTTTATAAAAAAAAAAAAACAAACGAAAATCTGTTGTAAAAATACTCTTAAATGAAATTGTTTTTTTCTAACTTTTATTTTATACGTAATTTAAAGGAGAGGAGTTTTTAAAGATAATCTTTTAATATTTAATCATGAAATTTAAGAAAAAAAAAATCCTTAATACATATATTATATTCTCATATTTCATATATGGGGAAAATATCGTGACAGCTAAATATGTAATTACTTTATTAATCTAGTGTTTGTTCTGTATTTTCACATTACTGAGGCATTAGTAATGTTAAATGCGCCCTTTTAATCATTTATTGATTTTATTGCTAATAAATCGATCAAATTGCTAATTTATTTATTATGAATTTTATTAACTCTTTTTAGATAAACAACTAATTTAATATTGTTTAAAAAAAAATCTTTTTAAGAACATAATATTTCATATTATTGCACACTCTCGTCTTCTCTTTTGCAGCATTTTTAAAAAAAATTATTATTCATTTTTATCAGTTAAAGTTATCATTAAATATAAAAATTCAAGCTTTCCCGTGGATGTGAAAAATCATCGTCATTTTCGGTAATATGAAAACTTTAGCTCATTTCCTCCGCAATTTCTTCCCCGAGGAAAAAGTTTTCTTGTCTATGAGTTTTCGTCAGAGGCGGTGATTTCATCTTGGATGAAAACTTGTTAAGTGTGAAAATTTTGTATTCTTTTTCTTTTCTTGTATAGTTAGCTCTTGAAAAGTTTATAGTTTGATTTTTATTAAATTCTCTGACTCTCTTTTATTTTCCCTTAGCTTCTGTTCTTAAGTGGTTTTTCTGTTATTGCCTTTTTCTTAAACTTTATTAGATATGTATGTACAAGTGTCAGTGCTTTAGTCGAATGTAAGTGTGGCTGTTATAGTAAGAAAATTGTGATAGTTTGTGTGTACGACGGTTTTATTGTACAATCTTATATTGGTAGAAGGAGGGTTGGCTCGTGCTACGCTTTGTATTTACTCCCCCCACTCTTTTGCACACGAACACAACTCTGTAATAATAAGGAAGAATATTTGTGCTCCGAGTGTCTCCGTGTTTGTAACCCCCTTGACCTAGAAGCGTACGCTGAAATTGGGTCCTTTCAGTAACATAATATGGCCTGATGTAGAAGCCTCATCTCTCCGTACCAGTGTACCGTATAGTTCATTTATACAATTGAATCTTTTTTCCTTTTGAAAATAGAATTGTTATAGTTTATTTGTGGCGAGTTATTTTGTCGTGGTTTTCTTTCTGTATGAGTCAGTGTCCAGTGCATTTCCTGGCCTCTGTTTGTAAGTCACTTGGGTTTCTTGGATTCTTATTGCCTTACTGAAGATAAAAGGTATTATTTATTGTACTTATAAATATTATGTGTTCAACGCACAACTAAGGTAGCCGCGTTGTGATTTCCGGCGATAAGATGCATCTTTACTGGTTTTCCCCATTTTTTACTGCCTAAAAAAAATAAACAATTAACTACTTTATATTAACACACATTAAAGAATTCTATGTTTAACTAATTACAAACAAGTATGCATCTATGTATTTTTCTTTGTTTAAATTTTAATTATGGTTTTCTACTTTTTTCTATTTTATGGATTTATTTTTAACGAAATATGAATCTATGTTAATAATATACACACAAAAATGAGAGCCGGCGTGTCTGCTCGGACACGTCCGTCGGTTTGCTCCTCCCATCAATGATTTAAGGGCGGCACGAGGTCGGGGGTTCGATGCCTCGCTGTGATGCTCTGATTTATATAGCTCACTAATGGTCACACCATACTCGCTTCGGCTGTACAATATACAGAGGTATAATGTGTGAAGTGGCGTGAACTCTACCAAGGGGCTAGTAGTAAATAAAATGGGCCTAAAATTGATTTGGTTTGTTTTAGCCAAATCTCCCCCTGTCCAAGTAGGTTCTACTAGGTCTAATTTGTCCTGTACAATTAATTGATATTGTTTGCCTATATACCCCCTTTCTATTCTCTGCGTTCCTCACAAACTCACACTTTTCTTCCCAAATCACTCTACACAGTTCAATTTAAAAACAAACAAAATTTGATTTTGTGAGGGACAGAGAATTGAGAGGGAGGACAGACAAAGAACATCCCTTACTTTTACTGGATGTACTAGACCTAGTTGAACTTACTTGATAAGGGGGTGACTTGGCTAAACAATGATCTCACTACGTTTTAAGCGAGACTTGACTTTTTTTTACACAAGTATTTTTGTTGGGACATACGAGTATATATATGTATATACATACATACACACTTGCCAAATACAATAAATATTTGCTTAAAGACCCCAGACCCCCATACATGGTCAAAATGTTTGCGCAAACATTTTGACTGTGTATGGGGCTGTTTGATGTTTGACCTATATGGCCTAAATTTGCCCGACATCAGGTTTGCGCAAAATCTGTTTGATCGTGTATGGGGCCTTAAACAACACTTCCCTTAATTGCTAAGAAATATAAAGGTTAAATGGCTGAATTTATAAAAAGTACTTAACTATTGTTAACACTGTAATGGAATGTTAACAAAGGGTCTACAGTGTTGTTAGTTGTCAATCACTAATTAATGGTTTACTTTCGATTGAAGAGCGTTAGTTATCTATTACTGCGTGTATAAGTGTAGTTCGTTGCTAGTAGCTTGTAGGAAAGTGGAAAGTGAAAGGTTCAATGTCTGTAGGAATACTAGGAGGGTACTAGGGTACCGTTATTTGAGAGGTTCGTGCCTCTAAATACTCAGTACCCAGTACCCTCTTCAACACTGTTTAGTCTGCAACTAGTACGTATATCGGTTTCTATTTTTAAAACAACTTTTTTTCTCGACCTTTTTTTCTATTTGTGCATTTAAAGAAAGGCTTAATGCTTTTAAATGTCGTTTCCATAAATGGCGCTGTTTATGTCTGGACTGACTAACCAGCCCTTACATTCTATTCCACTCTATTTTTATTAAACTCGTTAATTTTTCAGCACTCTTCCCTTGAAAATTTAATGGAAATAATCTTTCGAACGAAACTTTCTTTTATGGATAGTAAAACTGGATGTAAATCCAATAATATTTCACTTAAATCCATTCATTTTAAACTCCTTTTTTTTACCACATGCGCACAAACATATACATTTATTTAGACTACGATAGTTACTATCATTGATTTCCTTCTATCCATTTTTTTTGTCGTATTTTGTAATAGTTAATTTGTAATTTTATACCCAGTGTTCCATAATTGTAATATAGGGTCCCATAAAGAACGCTTTTTTATAAAATGCAATAAATCAAAGTCCTTATATAAAAAAGCAAATAATTTTATATTTTTAACTTAAGTACACCTTTCGAACAAACAATATCTGGAAATGTATTTCCTCCTCCGCTTAGCCTTCATGCACTCGACTTCATTATCTCATCTGCATGAGCTGTCTCGATGAAATTTGAAATAACTCTTTCCCAGACATTCCTCTTGATTTGTCCAATGGATTGTTGGAAATTCTCGCTGGAAGGTCTCGGGATTTTTCCTAGTTTATTAACGTGAACCTGCGATTCCAGAAAGAAGAAGTTGCGTAGTGTAATATCGCTTCTGGGGACTTGGGGACATTAAGATATTAGATTGTTGTTCCTGGGAAAATCACTGTGTTGCACAATTGCGATCTTTGTTCTGTCCAAGGAAAACGTCCGAATGTTCTCTAAACAGGTTTCTTCAAACTTATCACAGCCTCCGAACTGAAGGCTCAAGAATTTCATAAAATTTTCCTACTGTCTTGTAGCACTGTATACTTGTGTTGCGTTTCAACAAGCAAAACATTGCTTTGTTGTAAACTACTCTATAATAATACCAAATAAATGCGCAACTCATAAAAAACAGCACAAGACGACAAAACAATGAATGCTCAACTAATCAAAGTGATAATAGATAACAAAAATTATCATAACAACGATAGATATGCAATGAAAATGCTGCCTACAGTATAACACAAAATACTTTCAAATTAAAATAGATGATTTTTATGGACAATCATATACTTATTAGTTCCGTTGTAATCTTAGCTTAGGTTAGATATTTCGTTTAATTGTTTGCAGCCTTGACTCTACTTAGCCCTTGGTCTGCCTTCTTATTTTTAGGTTTCTAAGGGGCTACAATCTTATTATTAATATCACATTAATATGAATTTTCCGTAACTTTTTTAACTTGGCTAAGGAATAGAATAATATACGAAATACGCCTTAAACTTGCCTAAATGACCTTTCCTATTCTAAATTCCAAACTCCAATCATAATCAGGGTTCGATTCACAATCATGTTATAGGTTCTACCTACACTAATTGACTCTTTTATTGTTTATAGTGATTTATCCATCAATCTATGAATAATAAAACATGCTATTGAGGCGTCTAAATAAAGATTCACTTTTCCCAAAAGAAAAAGACGATTTAATAAACAAACTTTTGAATAAAAGAACATTATGCTGTTCTTTTCCCAGAGGACATTTGTTAGACCAAAAAAGGAGTCGCCTTTAGGCATGCAAGAGCTTAATATGATGGAGTTCCGTTCTTGTATCTACAGAGCCGAGATATTGGATATTAAACAAAGCCTACCGCTTGTAAATGTCTGTTCGTACAACAATAGCCGGTCAGAAATCCATTCCAACGATGATAGGACGTTTCTATTTAGAGCCAACAATGGCCTAGTAAACTTAACTGACGTTCCTGAAATGAAAAATCTTAGGCTGTTCTTATTGAAGGAGCTATTTTTTGAGGGTTCTTGTGGGGAGGGGGGAATTAAAAAAAAAGCTCATCAAAGACTTATTTACAAATTAAAATGGAATTGATTACATCCCGAGGGAGTTGATTTCTCCAGTTTTTGGTGTAACAAATTTGAAGAGCAAATTGTCGAAATCGCAAGATATTGTAGTAGAACGTCGAAGTGTATTTTATCTTTATCTGATATCTGATAACATAAAAAAGTTACTAAAACGACATACTTTTACTCTTTTACGGAACAAATGCTGTTCTCAAATAAGTACTATCTATATCTATAGATGTTATAGACAGAAGCACTTAACTAGTTGCATATGAGGTAAAAACTAATACCTTAGAATAGAACGTTTGACCTATCCTTCTTATCCTCAATTTCTATTTTATTCAGTCTACATCCACATAGCAAGGGCCAGTCCCTAGAACATTTAGAGGTAACATTTCCACAAACATTTAGGCAGTGATATCACTGTTTGAGGAAGGAACATTGATGCTGCTTCTTCTCTATTTATTTTTATTTTTTATCTGCTCTTTTACGTTTAAAATGTTTACGTTTAAAATTTTTAACCTGTAATTTTTTCATTGTTGCAGGACTGTTGGAGATGGCGGCTGCGGCTGAGAGTAGTATAAGATTCAGTGGTCACACTATAGACAAGGCGACCAAGGCAAAGGTCACCTTGGAAAACTACTACAGCAATCTCATTCTTCAGCATATCGAAAGGAAGCAGAGGTAACCAAAACACCTATGTTCACCAATTTTTTTTTAAAAAAAATATAACTGTGAGATTATTCGTGCACTCATTTGATATAAGTTGATGGTGACATGGTGTTCGAACTTCAAGGGTTCTGAATTCTTTCTTGGAAACACCATGGCAGGATAAAATTTGAAAATTTACGATTTCGTGGCCAACATGCCTATGTGCACTTTGAGCACTTGTAGGCACTTTGAGACCAGTTGTACAACATGGTTCTACAACTAAACACTTTGAGACAAGTTGTACAACATGGTTCTACAGCTCTGTTTGTTGTCTGCTGGTTGTACAGTTCTCTGTGGTGCAACAGCTCTTGAGGACCTAGGTCTGCCAAAGAGCTTATACAACATACCACTATCATATAATGTAGTACATGACATGGGGTTATTGTCGCTCCATCAGTTTTTTAAACCTTACAGTTAGTCGCCACTTCTCATAAGCAAGATAACTACCCATTTGCATATCAATGCTGGGTAAACACCAAGCAGGAGGGTTTGGTCCAGGAATTGAACCCAAGTCTGTGGTCACCATCCAATCCTTATGCTGTTCATCTTTATTGATGGAAGAGTTAACTGCTCTCCTATATGAGTTTCTGAGCACTACCCCTTACTAGCCCCTTCTTACTTGGTTTAGTTGTACAAATTGTCCCAATGTTATTGGGATAGTTTTCAAACCAAGTTTTAATTAGATGATGACAATAATAGCATAGAGTAAAACAGTAAAAGTAAAAGTTTTGTAATCTATGAACTTATTGCATTCAATTATTTACAGTATATTTATCTCTGCTTTTTTTTTATTGTAGGTTGGCAAAGCTTGAGGAAAGTCTAAAAGATGAGGGTTTGTCTGAAACTGAGAAGCAGGAGAAGAGGAATCAGCATGCCCAAAAAGAAACGGAGTTCCTCAGGCTTAAGAGATCTAGGCTCGGTGTTGAAGACTTCGAACCTCTTAAGGTTATCGGAAGAGGAGCTTTTGGAGAGGTAAGCTAATGATATAACCCCCTTAGTAGTTAAAGACTTTGAACTTCTTAAGGGTATAGGAAGAGTAGCTTTCAAAGGGCTAAGCTAACACTTTGTCCCCTTATATTAGTACATAACACTTCCCATCCTCTAGTACCTTTGGCTATTAATCTTAAGAAAGTATGTTATGGGCTTATGCTCAAATTTTGCTCCAGTTCTTTTAATTTCTTACAAGTTTTCAGCAATTGTGGTGTGGCCAGTTTCAATTTATTTTGTATAGAGTATAGATAAGCTATGGAGTCAATTGATTAAGAAATAGTTTTAGCTAGCTTACTTAATTGTAGGTACGAACTAACTTACTTATTAACTTCGAATTTGTATACTGGACTAATTTTACTGTATGAAGCCAGCATTGAACTCTATTCAGTTGCTATTAGACATGTTTAAGAAAGACTCAGTGGGAGTTATTACTAACAAAATCGATTGTTGTTTTTGTTGTTTTGTCGATTGTTTAATCTAACAAAATCTTTGTTCAAGAAAGTTACTTTTGGTAAAGATGTTACAATCTTATTAGACTAGCTGTTATTAAAAATAAATGTTATTGTTTCCTGGCATTTTTTAAAAATGCAACTTAATCTCATTCAGTGTGAGAATTTATTAAAGGCAAACAATTTTATTTCCTAGTTCCTTTGAAGATATAAATATTTGGGTATTTTTCCAGAAAAAAAAAATGTATATATATTTAGATAGTAAATTGCATCCATTAGATTGTCTAGACTAATCTTTAAGATGCATGGGTTGTAAATAATTTGACAACATTTGTCATTGAAGGTGTACATTCAGAAATCTTGAAAAAGTTCCAGAAATTTGAGGAATTTAAAAAAAAAANGCTTCAACTATTGTTGTAAAGAAGATACAATTTATGTGTATAACAAATGTGTTTCATTTTACCCTTGGTAGCATTAAATTATTTGCACATTTCAAATCTGGAAGAAAGCACATAACAGTACATTTACTTTTTTTTTTTTTTTTTACAACTCTTAGTTTCTTAAACTTATAAATATCTGATAAATTAATTAAAAATTCTTCTTCGAAGAAAATTTGCTACGTTATGCCAATCATTTGAATTTATTAATGCCAATCTATGCCTAACCATTGATATTATCAACAATTTTAATCTATCAATGTCAATTCATGCTAACAATTGATATCAATAATTTGAATCTATCAATGCCAATCCATGCCTAACAATTGATATTATCTAAGGTTAGGCATTGTAATTATTGTATAATCAGCTTGATAATTGATTGAAGTTTCATGGAGCATGTTTGTACAATCCATCAAGCATGAATGAATGTGTGTACCAAGCGAGTGTCAGTGAGTGAGCTCTTGTTTTTCATTGTTCTTCTTCAGTTTGTTGCATGATGAGTGACCTGAAGAAGGTAAATACTTAAATGAAAATTTTATTTGAGGAGCTAAATCATACACAAGACAGTGAGGGATGTACAATGTACAATGTGTATAAAAGTGATAAACAATTTATCATTAAGTACAATGTATTTAAAAGGGATGTAAGATCAGTATTTTAGTACATAATTTTACATTATTTCGTTTACAGGTTCGATTAGTACAGAAAAAGGATACAGGTCATGTCTACGCTATGAAGATCCTTCGTAAGGCAGATATGTTGGAGAAGGAGCAGGTAGCCCATGTCAGAGCTGAGAGGGATATACTTGTAGAAGCAGATCATCAGTGGGTAGTCAAGATGTACTACTCCTTTCAGGTAACACAACTACTATATTATACTACCAATATTTCTAGTAAATCTAGACTAAATTAAGACTTAAATTGCTTTGAGGGTACTAAATATTCACTCAAAATACTCACCTCAGAGGTTAGGTCATGAAGTGGTAAAAAAGTGTTAAAGTTTATTTAATTTAATGGGCTATTATTTTGTCCCTTGAGGGACATCTTCAAGCCTGTTATAGACAGTATTTTAACCACATTATTTTATTTTATATTTATTAATTAATGTGTAATTTCTAAAATCACATAAGTAATTGAAGTTCATAATTATAAATAAATTAGTTCTTAAATTTATTTATTTATTTTTTCTTCCGAGCTTACCAAAGGTAACAAAAGCTATGTGATGGTTCTGAAGAACAAAAATATTTTATGTCTCTGATTTCAAAAATTCCAAGACAGAAATTCGTTTCAGACATCAGGGAAAATTTTTCTCTGTCTGCTGCTCAATTTTTGCAAACCACAATATATTAAAAACTACACTTTGATTTTAATGAAATCTGTATGGTAGGTCATAATTATTGGTCCCATATAAATTTAAATCTTCTGCGGCTATTTATTTCTCTCCAACATGCACACAAACATATACATTTATTTACACTTATATCTTCAAAAGTACTGATAAGATTTTTATGAAATTTAGATGGTTTAACGAAAGTAGACCGCATATAGCACTAAGTTTGTTTCAACTATCTTCGCTCTTTAACTTTCTCTTAATTGGGAAATAATGGATTTTAAAAGCATAAAATCAATAAAGTACGAGTTAGGATGCAAGGAATCTATGTGCTACACTAATTGGCAGTCTATTTCATTTTAGAACAATTAAAATGTCTCTTATTTTTTCCCTGTGCCTTTTAGTTATTAAATTATTTATTTTATGGAATAATAATTGAGGGCAGTGAGGATTACTCAAAATTAAAAATTGAAAATTTGGATTTCCTTATGTTTCTGAAAAAAGTGTAATTCAATAATAGTGATTTTCATTTAATTCATAGTCACTAATAATTGACCACTAATTATAGTCCAGATTATTGACTTGTTATTTTTATTGAATGTTGCAATGTTACAAGATGGAATTCTCCTCGGGCAACATACTAAGTTAATACGGATTAATTTCTGGTTTTCTTTCTGTCAAAGTTTAAAGTATTGTATTTGTTGCTTGTAGGATCCTGCCAACCTTTACCTTATCATGGAATTTCTACCCGGAGGAGACATGATGACACTACTAATGAAGAAAGACACGCTGTCAGAGGAGTGTACACAGTTCTACATTGCTGAAACAGCCCTGGCAATAGACTCTATACACAAACTAGGCTTCATTCACAGGTAAACCTTACACGTCAACCCTTTGCTAATTTCAGTCTGTCGTAGATTGATGATGATTGATCCTTTCTCTGTCACTTCTTTATATGTGATAAGGCACCTTGCGGGAGATTTGGCTCTCAAAAAAGCTAGAAAAAAGAAACAAGTTAAATAGATTTATTTTGATACCTTATTTTCCTAAAATTTCAAGGGAAAATAGTCTAATCTTTGTTGCATTAATAATTTTGTAAAAAAAAGAAAGAAAAAAAAAAATTAAATATGTACATTTATAAAATGGTTTCACAACTAACTTTCCCCTCTTTTTTTCTTGGTTTAGAATTTTCATAAATATGCTATTTTGTCCAATAGGCACCTCATATATTATTTTTAGATTGATATATTAATTTATTATCTTAATAATGCATACATACTTTTATACTCATTCATTTAATGACTGTCTGGTAAATCAGCTTAAGCCAACCAGAAACCTTATAATGATATAAGTTTTCCAAACCTATATTATTTTAATATAATACAGGGTGGGCCAAAAAAAAACCGCACTTTTTTGAAAACTTATAGCTCAGCTTTTGTAGTAGATAGAGATATGGGGTTTGCGGGGTCTGAAAACTACATTCTTCTACTTTAAATATCATATCTACAACTTTAAAAACAATTGGGTGAAAGCCACACAATGACGGTTTGAAATAGGGTCTTAAAAAAAGTCGT